>NW_012194986.1:228565-239822 GCF_000504015.1 Erythranthe guttata
ATCGTATTAAAGTCCTAGTATTGAAGTTCGTGTTTTTATGAACGTTGTTGCGAATGCACTTTTGCGCATGTTTTTTTACATGTACGTTTGTGCATGTCCATTTGAACTAGTGTGCTTGTGCATGTTTGTTGATTTGTATTAATGTCCTAGGATCGTAGTTTGTGTTTTCATGATCCTTTTTGCGAATGCACTTTTGCGTGAGTGCTTTTGTGCATGCTTTTGTACTTTTACTTATGTGCGTATCTTTTCTAGCAAGTGTTTTTGTGCATGTTTCTGGATGTGATTCATGTACTCGAACTGTAGTATATATTTTCATGATCGCTTTTGGAATCCAATTTTGATCATGTTCGAGACCGAATTTGGAATTTTGCCGTTACAAAGGAATTGTAGCCAGCTGAAATAGCTTTCTAATGTTGCCGGAACCAGTTTATTTGGAGTTTGGATGAGAAAGTTATGCTCGACTTCGTGGACTTACACAACCGAAGATGTTGAGGGATTCCCTCTTCTAATTTGATTCTACTTTCCAAATTTTAAGTTTTCGCTTACTCATTGTAAAGTCGTTTAAATCGCATAAAATTTTTGTTTTCCGCTGCGTACACGTGCCCGAAACCCAACAGTGGTATCAGAGCTCGTTGCGCAATTAATTGCGTTCGTTTTAATATGCTATGATTTGATGCATGTTCGATTTATTATTGTAGTGATTGTTGTATTATGTAATTGGGAGTTTTCGTAAGTTTAAAATATTTTTGAAATATTGTTTAGAATTTTTCCAGCTTTAAAATTGTTTAAAATTTGAAAATCGGATCTGAAATTATTTTTAAAACGTCGGTTTTTAATTGTTCGGATCGAACCGGTCGAACCGGCTGGGCCGAACCGAATCCACGTGGATTCGGGTCGGTCAGACTGGTTCTCGGTCCGACTGACCCGGCCCACTGATTTGGGTCAACTGGACCGGGCAGAACCGGACCGCTTCGGTCCGAACCGGTTGGGCCGGTTGGGCCGAACCGGTTCACTGAAAAAAAAAAAAAAAATATATATATATATATATATATATATATATATATATATATATATATTTCTTATTTCAGATTTCTAAAATTAAACTTAAAACAAATTGATTTTAATTTTTGGAAAATTATTTTCAATTAATCCCAATTAGATAATTGGATCGACAATCATCTATTTTAGTAAATAGGTGTTAGATTAATTAATTAATTTAAATTGTTAAATTGATTTCAATTAATAGAACACATATATAATATTGATTATAGTTCAACTTAATTAGTAGTACCTCAACATTATTTGAATGATTTATGCTAGTTGAGGTTCTATAATTATTTTGAAAAACCCAATAATTAATTAATGTAATTAATTATATAATTAGGTCGTATGTTCCTCTTAGGACAATATGCGTTTCCATATACCTTTAGAGAACATAGATGTAGGAATCACATAGACCAATCCGAACCTTCTGATGAGATAAAAAATTTTAATAAAATCCCTCATTCTTAATTTAATTAAGAATCATTTCAAGCTATAAAGAAAAACCCAATCTGTTGAGTTATTTCTTTCCTTCTGCCAACGGTTGGATTATGTGTAGCCCTTTACTGTAGTGCAGTAAGCCGTGTTAGCGGGGAGTGCTATGGTAGAGTAAGTTGTAATTCAATTGACATAGCGATGAAGGTAGCCATAGAAAAGGGTTATGTTGGATTAACGTGGTCGGCTAGATTAACTAGGGACTGCATTAGTTTGGCATAATCAAGTTCTATGAGCATCTTTGATTGGTAGGTTAGACTTGACACACGACGATTTTGATATTCGCGAGATTAACTTAGGTCATTATCAAGTGTGAGGAAAATTAATTTAGGGTCATGTTGTGGATATGATTTATTGTGATCTACCTTTGGGCAAACATAATCGGGCTAGATTAACTACGGGTTATATTTGTCTATTGGACCTAAAGCCCATTAAGAAAAATCAGTTTTCTCGTTTGTCTACTAGAGGGAAGTGGAACTCGATAAAATTAGTGGGAGAACAATTAAATAACATTAGTCCAAAAATTTAATTGTAACAATCATTTAACGCGAATCTCTAATAATCCTCTTCTCTATATGTCTCAGATAATAATGTCTAAGAATCCCATAATGTCAATCCTCGACAATAAACTCAATGGCCCTAATTACCTAGATTGGTTGCGTAGTCTTAAGCTTGTGCTAACCGTTGAGAGGCGTCTCTATGTTTTGAACGAGAGACTTCCCGCCACTATACCTGCCACAGCGACTGATGCTGAAAAAGGAAACTTATGAAGTTTGGAAGAAAGATGACACTCATGCTAGGTGGTATATGATAGCCGCCCTGGAGCCCGCGCTTGCGAGGAAATATGAGTCTCACATGCATGCTTTCGATATAAAAGCTCATCTCGATAGCATGTATAGTGAGAATATTAGGGCATCGAGGTACGCTGCTACAAAGGAGTTGATCACGGCGAGACTGCGCGAAGGGACTTCGGTCCACGAGCACTGTCTCAAAATGATCACTCTCCTTGAAAAGCTAGTGAATCTTGATGTCACCCTCCCAGCCGAGCTCTCGTTGGATTTGATCCTGTTATCTCTCCCTAGTTCCTATGAATCGTTCATAGTGAACTTCAACATGAACAAACTAGATCCTCCCTTGGATGAGTTAATGAACATGTTGGTCAGCTTCGAGTCCACCATTAAGAAAGAGAAGTCTGATCTCATTACTGCTACTTCTGGAAAGAAGAGTTCTTTCCAAAAGAAGAGAAAGGAAAGATTTCCCTTCCCAAACAGCAAGTTCGAAGTGGGTGAAGGTAGTGGGGGCCCCAAAGCAAAGGTTGGCAAGCAAGTTGATGATGCTTGCCATCACTGTGGAAAGAATGGACATTGGCGCCGCAACTGCAAGGCTTACCTGAAGCAGAAAGGTTCTGAAAAGGGTACGTATTTCATTGACGTAAATTTGTCTGTCAACTCTTCTTCTTGGGTATTGGATACGGGCTGTGGCTCACATTTGTGCAATGATTTGCAGCTAATGACAAGAAGTCAAAGGCTTAGAGCGGGTGAGACCTACCTAAGGATGGGGAATGGAGCAAGAGTTGCTGCTGAAGCCATTGGCACAATTTACTTAAATGTTTTGGATTCTAGTTTTCCTATTGTTTTGAACGATTGTTTATTTGCTCCGTCCCTCATTAGAAACCTTATTTCTATTCCTGTATTAGATATTGAAGGTTTTACTTTTGTTTTTGGAAATTCGATTTGCATTATACAAAAGAATGAGAATTTAATTTGCAAAGGACGACTATTAAACAACTTGTATGAACTAAATCCAAATGAAATACCTATTTATGTTATATCAGCAAAACGTAAGGAGATAGATCAAAACCCCGCACAACTTTGGCACGCTAGATTAGGTCATGTCTCTTTAAGAAGGATGAACGATTTTGTTAGTGAAGGATTGTTCTCTTTGGAGGACGTGAAATCACTACAAACTTGTGAATCTTGCCTTAAAGGGAAAATGACCAAGTCACCCTACAAAGGGAAAATGGAACGAGCCGAAGGTCTTTTGGATTTGATCCCTACAGACGTATGTGGTCCACTAAGTGTTAGTGCGAAGGGTGGATATAACTACTTCGCTACCTTTACCGACGATTATTCTAGGTATGGGTATGTGTACTTGATGAAGTACAAGTCTGAAACATTTGAAAAGTTCAAAGATTTTAGACATGAAGTAGAAAAGCAACTCGGACGAAGTATTAAGAAGCTGCGATCCGATCGTGGTGGAGAATACTTGAGCATCGAGTTCATTGACTATCTAAAAGAAAATGGGATACAGTCCCAATGGACTCCACCGGGAACTCCTCAACTTAATGGAGTATCCGAACGTCGGAATCGAACTTTATTGGATATGGTTCGATCAATGATGGGGTTCACAAACTTACCGGCATACTTATGGGGTCATGCACTTCGCACTGCCGCGTATTTGCTGAATAGAGTTAACACCAAAGCAGTTAAATCCACACCGTATGAACTTTGGCATTCCCGGAAACCCAATTACAAACATATTAGGATATGGGGTTGTCCCGCTTATGTGAAGCGGTTAGTGGGAGATAAGTTGGATAGTAAATCCGACTTGTGCTATTTTGTGGGGTATCCCGAAGACTCGATGGGATACGAGTTCTACTATGTCAAAGAAGCAAAGACGTTTGTTTCGAGAAATGCCACCTTTTTGGAAAGGGAGTTTCTATCCGATAGAAAGGGCAGCATGATAGAACTTGAAGTAGTTCAAGAACCACAAAGTGAAGTTCAAACACAAGATCAAGCAATCAAACCAATACAACAAACCACTAATATACCTCCTGAACCTACGGTACGTAGATCCGAAAGAGTTCGGCAAATGCCGGATAGGTTATTCCTCCTCGAAAATGATGAAGATCATGTTGATCTTGGACGAGATCCAAGAACATACAACGAGGCCGTATCGGATGCGGACATGGGACATTGGCTAACTGCCATGAAATCCGAAATGGACTCCATGTACTCCAACAAGGTGTGGACCTTGGTAGATCCACCCAAAGGAATTGTTCCTATAGGCTGCAAATGGATCTATAAGAAGAAAATTGGAGTTGATGGAAAGGTATCGACCTATAAAGCTAGATTGGTAGCAAAAGGATACACTCAAAGGCAAGGTGTTGACTATGAGGAAACCTTTTCGCCAGTCCCAAACAAAAGTCCATTTCGATTTTGCTAGCCATAGTTGCGTGGTACAACTACGAGATATGGCAAATAGATGTGAAGATCCCTTTCCTTAATTGAGACATTGAGGAAGAAATCTACATGGCGCAGCCGGAAGGCTTCATATCTTCTGGAAGTGAGCAAAAGGTTTGCAAGCTCCAGCGATCCATTTATGGATTGAAACAAGCATCCCGTAGTTGGAACATAAGGTTCGACTCAACTATCAAAGAGTTTGATTTTGAGAAGAACCGGAGGAACCTTGTGTATACAAGAAGGTTAGTGGGAGGGCAGTAATATTTTTAGTGCTTTACGTTGACGACATTCTACTCATTGGGAATGATGTAGGAATGTTGCAACAAACGAAAGCATGGTTGTCCACACGTTTCTCAATGAAGGATTTGAGAGAAGCATCTTATGTATTGGGAATACGCATCTACAGAGATAGAGCAAGAAAGATGCTTGGCTTATCCCAAAGCCTGTACATAGACACCGTTATGAAACGGTTTAGCATGGAAGAATCCAAGAAGGGATTCTTGCCAATGTCCCATGGGGTTCGTCTCTCGAAATCTATGTGTCCCCAAACACCTAGTGAAATCGAGGAGATGAAAAGGACGCCTTATGCTTCTGCAATAGGAAGCATAATGTATGGCATGCTATGTACGAGACCCGATATCGCGTATGCTGTGAGTGTCACAAGCAGATATCAGTCTAACCCCGGCCCGGCTCACTGGAAAGCCGTGAAAGATATCCTCAAGTACTTGCGAAGGACTAAGGATATATTTTTGGTCTATGGGGGTGCCGAGTTGAAATTAGAGGGTTTTACCGACTCTAATTTTCAATCGGACGTGGACGACTCAAAGTCGAATTCTGGATTTATATTCACGCTGAATGGTGGTGCCGTGTGTTGGAAGAGTTCCAAGCAAAGCACGACGGCCGATTCCACTACCGAAGCGGAATACATTGCAGCGTCTGAAGCTGCAAAAGAAGGGACTTGGATAAGGAAGTTCATCCAAGAGTTGGGTGTCATTCCTGATGCTAGTGATCCAGTACCGTTGTACTGTGATAACACCGGAGCCGTGGCACAAGCTAAGGAGCCACGATCTCATCAGAAGTCGAAGCATATTCTGAGGAAGTATCACGTGATCCGAGAGATCATTGATAGAGGTGAAGTTAAGGTAGAACGAGTCACCTCGGAAGAGAACGTTGCAGACCCCTTCACGAAGCCTTTACCAAGATCGGTCCATGAGAAACATCGAGAGTCGATGGGATTGCGGTTTATGGGTAGCTGGCTTTAGGTCAAGTGGGAGATTGTTAGAGTAGGTGACCAACAAGCCAACCTGTGGCTGTGGTCTTTCGTATTTATTATTGTAATAAACGAACCTTTATTCGTATTAATGATAAAACACCTTGGCATTCTATATCTTTGTCCCTTTGTCACAAGCATAGATATAGTCCTTACAGTTATTACAAGTACTAGTAATTGATCGTTAGGATCGTGAGATATTTACTTAAGTATTATAACTGTTAAACGTGTTCCTAGTCGAAGGGTTACGCCACGAATGAGGATATCGGCCTTTCCCATTAAGACTAGCACTTAGTGTATGTGTACTGCATCTCATCAGTAAACGGTATTGTGATATCGGCATGCATAAGTGGGTGCTCGTAAGTTGACGAGTTCACTGAACTCCTTCACCCTAGAAATCTCTAAGTGGTTCCCAATAATCGAGTAGAGATATCTATGGTATAGTTGTACACCATTAGTCCTTATGACCTAGACATCACCGTGACTTCACTAGAGGACCAGCTGTATCGTGACCTGTCCCTGAGTTCCACCGAGGACCATCCCAAGGGCCAGTGTTCGTGCAGTCCGAAATCTAGTGGGAGGTCTGTGCATTGTAGTCGGGGATTCGATCGCTAGAATAGTCTTGGATGTCCTGTGTGTTCTGAAAGTTTGTAATCATTCTAAGTCTCTGGCCAGAGCTGACTAAGTGATGATTAGAGGATTCGATTCTCTAAGTCATGCACGTGGCGATTACAACACTTGGAACGATCGCACCGTCATCGAACATATAAAGAGGTCTCGATGAACCAATGCCTCTAGTTCGATCGGGACATATGAATCGAAGGGACCGTACTGTACGTTAACTATATCTGAAGGTTCTTGCAGGCACTTCATTTGTATCTAGGGAATCATGACGCGTAGTTGCTAGACGCCAATCTTGATTCGTTGGGTGATTAAGGTGAAACGAGCTTCATCTTAATCGTAACTCGAAGGGGACGAGTTTTGACCACAATGGGTTGTGGGCCCACGGCTAGCTTACACCTGAACCATCGAGGGTCACACTGCTCGTGCACATGAGATCTTTGAATAAACGGTCAGAGATAAAATAGTTTATCTTTGCATAATTGGAAGTCAATATGATTGAGTCCAACATTCGTAATTTGGAATTATGAATGAGAATAAGAAAAGGAAAAGAATAGGCGAACGTGTTAGTGAACCTTCTAAATCGGGAAGTTTCCAAATTTAGAAAGTCCACTGAACTAGGGTTTCCACTTTTGGAAAGTTGGAAAATAAGAGATGGCACTCGTAATGACGAGGAAGTTATAATGATTCCGAAAATGTAATCGTTGCAATTTTTCGGTCATTGAATTGAGAGAAACGAGCAAGTAAAAGTACTAGCAAACTTAAGCTGTTGGGCCCGGTCCAACTTAAGCCCGCTAGGGTTTTATGCAAGGGACTATAAATACATGATTTATAGACCTTGCACACACACAACAAACCCTAACCCTAGCGGCCGTCCATCTCTCTCTCTCGCCCCCTCTCCCGCGCGGCCACCTCCGCCGTTGGCGCCGCCCCGTCGCCGGAATCGGCCATCCCTTGGCCGATCCATTTCGGTATTCTTTTCTCCTTTCTTTTTCTTCCGTTAATTCTAAATACTTCGTGTCTAGTGCCACGTTTTAGTAGATCGAAGTATACGAGGTGAAATCCGAGAGGAGGAAGATCGTAGATCGAAGAACCGAGGAGCAACGCACGAGCCGAAGCCGCACGCTGCCCCACGCGCCGCCCCGGAAGTCCGCGCGTGAAGCTCACGCGCCGCCGTGGCCGTACACCGCCGCTGCTGCTGCTCAATTGCTGCCCCGATTCTACGGATTGGTTTCCGTAGTAATCACGACGTGCTAATCGTCCCTACCTCACGCTTCAAGAGGTAAATACACGAAACCCTAGTTTCGTTTTTGAGTTTTGTTTAAACTATGATTTCATGTTTGTTTTGTATGATTTTATGTGATTATGTGTAATCGGTTTTAAATCATTGCAAGCATTTTATTTAGTTTAAACGCGAGCATGTTAATTGTTTTAAATTCGGTTGAAATTATTAGCATGTAAATTGTTTTTAATTTCGCTGGAAGCGCAAAGGTACGCAATTAATTGAATTTATTTTATTGGGCATGTTCTTATGTGTTTTGAAATCGTTTTGAATCACATAAATTTTTGTTTTCCGCTGCGTATGCGTGCCCGAAACCCAACACATTCATGTCATCGAACTCTAGTACGTATTTTCATGAACGCTTTTGGAATCCAATTTTGACCATGTTCGAGTCCGAATTTGGAGTTTTGCCGTTAGACAGGAATTGTAGCCTGCTGAAATAGCTTTCTAATACCGCCAGAACCAGTTGATTTGGAGTCCGGATGAGAAAGTTATGCTCGACTTCGTGGACGTACACTACCAAAGATGTTAAGGGATTCTCTCTTCTAATTTGATTTGATTTTCCTAATCGCAACTCTTTTCTTTCTCGTTGATCATTTTTGCTTCCTGGACACCTAATTTTCGATTTGTACCTATAAGATACCAAATCCACAAATTCAAACAGAAATATAAATTAATCCAAAAAAATAATCCACGCAAACGTAAACGTAGAGTTTTATTTCTACACTCCACCGTACCTATTTTATCTAGTGTTTTTGCTGTTGTTTGTTGATGCGTATTAAATTCCTAGTATTGTAAGTACGTTGTTGCGAATGCACTTTTGCGCATGTTTTTTTTACATGTACGCTTGTGCATGTCCATTTGAGCGAGTATGCTTGTGCATGTTTGTTGATTTGTATTAATGTCCTAGGATTGTAGTTTGTGTTTTCATGATCCTTTTTGCGAATGCACTTTTGCGTGAGTACTTTTGGGCATGCTTTTGTACTCTTTCTTATGTGCGTATCTTTCTATCGAGAGTTTTTGTGCACGTTTCTTGTTGCGCATTCATGTCCTTGAACTGTAGTACGTATTTTCATGATCGCTTTTGGAATCCAATTTTGACCATGTTCGAGTCTGAATTTGGATTTTTGCCGTTAGACAGGAATTGTAGCCAGCTACAATAGCTTTCTCATGCCGCCGGAACCAGTTGATTTGGAGTCCGGATGAGAAAGTTATGCTCGACTTCGTGGACGTACACTACCAAAGATGTTGAGGGATTCTCTCTTCTAATTTGATTTTATTTTCCTAATTGCAACTCTTTTCTTACTCTTTAATCATTTTTGCTTCCTGGACACCTAATTTTCGATTTGTACCTATAAGATACCAAATCCACAAATTCAAACAGAAATATAAATTAATCCAAAAAAATAATCCACGCAAACGTAAACGTAGAGTTTTATTTCTACACTCCACCGTACCTTTTTTATCTAGTGTTTTTGATGTTGTTTGTTGATGCGTATTAAAGTCCTAGTATTGTAGTTCGTGTTTTTAAGAACGTTGTTGCGAATGCATTTTTGCGCATGTGTTTTTACATGTACGTTTGTGCATGTCCATTTGAGTGAGTGTGCTTGTGCATGTTTGTAGATTTGTATTAATGTCCTAGGATTGTAGTTTGTGTTTTCATGATCCTTTTTGCGAATGCACTTTTGCGTGAGTACTTTTGTGCATGCTTTTGTACTCTTACTTATGTGCGTATCTTTCTAGCGAGAGTTTTTGTGCACCTTTCTTGATGCGCATTCATGTCCTCGAACTGTAGTACGTATTTTCATGATCGCTTTTGGAATCCAATTTTGACGATGTTCGAGTCTGAATTTGGATTTTTACCGTTAGACAGGAATTGTTGCCAGCTGAAATAGCTTTCTAATGCCGCCGGAACCAGTTGATTTGGAGTTCGGATGAGAAAGTTATGCTCGACTTCGTGGACGTACACTACCAAAGATGTTTAGGGATTCTCTCTTCTAATTTGATTTTATTTTCTTAATTGCAACTCCTTTCTTACTCTTTGATCATTTTTGCTTCCTGGACACCTAATTTTCGATTTGTACCTATAAGATACCAAATCCACAAATTCAAACAGAAATATAAATTAATACAAAAAAATAATCCACGCAAATGTAAACGTAGAGTTTTATTTCTACACTCCACCGTACCTTTTTTATCTAGTGTTTTTGCTGTTGTTTGTTGATGCGTATTAAAGTCCTAGTATTGTTGTTCGTGGTTTTAAGAACGTTGTTGCGAATGCACTTTTGCGCATGTTTTTTTACATGTACGTTTGTGCATATCCATTTGAGCGAGTGTGCTGCATGTTTGTTGATTTGTATTAATGTCCTAGGATTGTAGTTTGTGTTTTCATGATCCTTTTTGCGAATGCACTTTTGCGTGAGTACTTTTGTGCATAGTTTTGTACTTTTACTTATGTGCGTATCTTTTCTAGCGAGTGTTTTTGTGCATGTTTCTGGATGCGCATTCATGTACTCGAACTGTAGTACATATTTTCATGATCGCTTTTGGAATCCAATTTTGGCCATGTTCGAGACCAAATTTGGAAATTTGCCGTTAGAAAGAAATTGTAGCCAGCTGAAATAGATTTCTAATGCTGCCGGAACCACTTGATTTGGAGTCTCGATGAGAAAGTTATGCTCGACTTCGTGGACATACACTACCAAAGATGTTGAGGGATTCTCTCATCTAATTTGATTTTATTTTCCAAATTTTAACTCTTTGCTTACTCTTTGATCATTTTTACTTCATCGACACCTTGTTTTTGATTTGTACCTATAAGATACCAAATCCACTAATTAAAACAGAAATATAAATTAATCCGAAAAAAAATCCACGTAAACGTAAACGTAGAGTTTTATTTCCACACTCCACTATATCTTTTTTATCTAATGTTATTGCTGTTGTTTGTTGATCCGTATTAAAGTCCTAGTATTGAAGTTCGTGTTTTTATGAACGTTGTTGCGAATGCACTTTTGCGCATGTTTTTTTACATGTACGTTTGTGCATGTCCATTTGAACTAGTGTGCTTGTGCATGTTTGTTGATTTGTATTAATGTCCTAGGATCGTAGTTTGTGTTTTCATGATCCTTTTTGCGAATGCACTTTTGCGTGAGTGCTTTTGTGCATGCTTTTGTACTTTTACTTATGTGCGTATCTTTTCTAGCAAGTGTTTTTGTGCATGTTTCTGGATGTGATTCATGTACTCGAACTGTAGTATATATTTTCATGATCGCTTTTGGAATCCAATTGTGATCATGTGGAATA
>NW_012194986.1:239922-378368 GCF_000504015.1 Erythranthe guttata
AGACAAAAAAATAATATAATCTTATCTTACTGATCATATACAAAGAAAAATAATCAAATAAGCTAATTATTATTAATATTATTTAATTGTTTAGTTCTGCCAATAACGACTACGTTCGCCTTAAAGAGACCGTCACATAGGTACCCCTTTCCCACGTAGAACTCTCCTTTGGTTAGCACAAATTTGTCCGACTCAAAAGCCACTTGAAACCTTTCTTGGTTATGATAGAACCACTGATTAAGTTCTTCCTAATATCCGGAACATGTAGCACATCGTTTAAGGTAACTTCCTTTCCGGAAGTGAATTTTAGGATCACTTGTCCTTGTCCTTCAACCTGTGAATAAACATCATTTCCCATGAAGAGCTTTTGTTCTTGTTCCAACTTTTTATAGGAGGAGAACAAGCTCTTGTCATAGCAAATGTGATGTATAGCTCCGATGTCTACCCACCATCCTCCTCGTATCGCTCATTAGATAGGCCTCCGTTACAACTGCAGAAAAGCGCATGTTGTCGTTCTCGGAAGCGGCTAAGTCAATAGTGACATTCGCTTCATTTTTATTATTTTCTTTGCGGTGGCGACAATCCTTTGCAAAGTGTCCATTGTTTCCACAAACGAAGCACGCTCCGATGAATCTCTTATTTTTCTTGTTGTTTGGTCCTTTGTTAAATGTAGGACCCTTTCGCTTGTTGCTCTGCTTCGAGCTCTCCACTACATGTGCCTTAGCCATGTATTGACCACCCCCGTCAGTAATTTTACTATCCTCCTCGGTTTTGAGCCTTGCTAGGAGTTCCTCCATCGTCCATTTGGACACCGATTTCTTGTGCCTTAGGTAGTGTTTAAACTCCGGCGAACTCGGTGGAAGCTTTCCAATTATGGAAGCTACTTGATGGGATTCACTTACCTCATAACCCTCGGCGAGAATATCATAAATCATGAGTTGAACTTCATTCACTTGCTCACTCACAGTTTTGTTATCGACCATTCGATAAAAAATGGAATTTGACCACTATAAATTTCCTATAAACTATCCAACAAAAGTTTAGGAGCCTTTATAGGACTATAAACTTTGTACAACGTTTCGTCCAAGCAATTCAAGATGTAGTTACGGCATAGGAAATCAGAGTGACTCCACGCATCGATGGCTATGAAGACTTCCATGTTATTTTCGTGAGTTTCTCCTTCATTTACCTTACGTGCCTTCTCATTGAGAAATTTAGCCAAATTCGTGGTAGTAAGGTAGAAGAACATTTTGTTCTTCCAAGTAGGAAAGTCCGTGCCTATGAACTTGTTTAGTTTTTTGGCCGCGCCGACAACCTTAGGTGCGGCATCTTTGATTGAAGCCATCTTCTACACAATATTCAGATTCACAGAAAAAGTTTAAACGAAAAGAATTTTAAATTAGAAAGAAAAAATAATTTTTCACAAAATAATTAATACAAAATCTTAATATTATAAGTACAATGATGTTTTAAAAGACCTTTACTGTATAGATGTCATATTGAACACACGTTTATAATTTAAATGAACAAAACATTCAATTCATGATCTTTGTTCTCCCGGCAAAAGACCATATGAAATTCTCTACGCATCAACATCTTTTTAAATGATAGTCCACATATAGAATTCATATACACATTTTATGATGAACCATTAAAATATAATTGATTTAAAAACTAATAATGGAGTAAGAACCCCAAATTTGGACTATTCAACACAACACTGTTTTGAAACTCAACTCGTTTTTCCACTAATTTTTCCAACACAATGGATTGTTTTGAATAATATATATATAACCAGAATATAACTTTAGTCACAACTTTCGAACAGATTTTACCACCGCATATGTTTATAATATCAACAAATATTCGGAATTCAAGGTTCCGTTTGCAAGTGGTGACACAGACGCAAAAAAAAATATTTTTCCTATGCAAATTATTATAATAAGAAATAGATTATCGTCTTAAGATTGTTGGTATAATTAATAACTGTTGATTTTAAATGCCTATAGAAATCTACTCATCTGTTGAGACAGACTACGTGTTACGACATTAGGTGACGTAATAGAATTGTTGTGTTGTCACAGTAATAAATCTACGAAAGCCAGAATAAAGAACACAACAATTTAATGTGGTTCGGATACAAATGTACCCTACATCCACGAGGACTTGCAAAACTAGTTCAGATTTAAGTGTACAATAATAGGACTTAATAAAAACACTAAAGACTCTCTTTATGTAATATGCCGTTCTTGCACACGACTCGAACTTGTTGATAATCAAAGCAATTCCTCCTCCGCACTCTTGGACTTCCTCCAATGTTGAACTTCCTTCAAACCGCGGATCGACCTCTCCCGAGATCTTTTAAGCACTTCTCCCGAACCGCCGATCTTCTTTATGGCCAGGTAGAAGAAACCTGTTCTGTTGCCACACCTGACATGCAGACAGGGCTGCAGCACGGGCTGCACCCTTCAAAGCCTTTATGCTGAGATTTTTCTTATTAAAGCTCCATGGGACTCATATGAGGTTGAGGGCCTTATATAGGCACGAAATCCACCACCCTAAACCTAACTTGGGCCCTAAGAAATCGATTAACTAGGTAATAGAATCCTAGTCGATTTATACTTCTATTCTAGATAAGTACAAAAGATACCTAACTAGAATATAATACATGGAAATAAATCTAAGTCCTAATAACAATATTACAAAAATAGGACTCTAATTAATTCCAAAATAAACATGGAAAACAAATCTTTGCTAATCTTTAGTTTCCACGTATGGCGGATTTCTTCAATCTTCACAAACAGAAATCTGGTGCCATCAATCTCCCCCTTTGGCATAGATTGGTTAGAATCCATGTTTAACAAGAACTCCCCCTGCAGATGAGATTTACTCCCCCTGCAACAAAGATACCACTTTTCTTCACTCGTCTTGGTCTTCTATGAGAGTGTCCCATCACGGGGCACGTTACAACGCAGCGGAATTAGGTGAATATCGTGACAGACTTCCGTCTCAACCTTCCTTGTGAATGTTGGGGATCGTGCATGTATACGCAGCGGAATTTAAAAAATTTAGATCGAACTAATTTCGATTACATGCATAAACTAATCACATAGTCAACGTACATTAACGCTTCCGCCATACATATGGTAATTTTCGATTTAATTGAAAAATACGTAAAACCGAAAATCACGAAACATGCTTATACTTCATTTCACAAAATCGAAACATGTAATCACGTATTACTCATGCTCGCAAATTAATAATCATACAAACATGTTCGAATCGAATTACGAAAGTTCCGATTTAATTACCTCTTGTAGCGTGCGATTTCGACGAATCGAAATCCTAGAACGAGTCACGTACAAGCTGCTAATTACCAATCCACGGGGCTGCAACTCACGGCTGGACCAAGCTGATCCAGCAAGCGACGAACGGCAGTGAACGGCAGCAGCAGCGGCGGTGCGTGGCAGCGGCAGCGGCGGCGCGTGAGCGGCGTATCGGCGCGTGCGGCGGTGCGTGGATTCGTCGGGGCAGCAGCTCCTCTCCAATTAGGTTTCACCTCGTATTTTTGACCCACTCGAACTACAACACTAGATGTAAACGAGTTAGACAACAACAAGAATAAAACGAAGGAAATGAGAGAAGAAAAACCGGCGGTGGTCGGCGGTGGCGCGCCGGTGGAGCAACGGCCGAAGAGGGGAGCGGCTAGGGCTTGAGCGGCTAGGGTTTGGTGCTGAAAATCTGATCTCAAACTCTTGTTTGAGGTCTATTTATACCTAGGGTTTTCAACCCTAGCGGGCTTAAGTCATTGGGCTTGACCCACTGATGCCTTAAACCCATTCCCTCGTCGGCCTCGTTTCTAATAAACGATCGTTCACAAAATTATAACAAAATTATATTTGTGACGAGCTCAAAGCCCTCGTCGATACGAGTGCCTCTTCGAAATTTCCAATTTCCAAAATTGGAAACTTCCACTTCAGTGGACTTGCTAAATCGGGAAACTTCCCAATTTAGAAAGTTCACTAAATTCCGCATTTCTCTCTTTCTCTACGTTTATTCCGATTCGCAATCCACAATTACGAATCTTGGATTCAATCATATCGACATCCAATCGTTCAAAGATTAACACATTAATCTATGCTTGTTGTTATCAAGGATCTATATTACACGAGAAGTGTGACCCTCAATGGTTCAGGTGTATGCTAGCCGTGGGCTCACAACTCTTTGTGATTCGAACAACACATTGTTCTTATACGAACTCCTCCCAAGAGTCCCGATTAGAGTAAAACTCATTTTACCTAATCCCCGATCAAGTCGGTGCCCAACGAATCAAGATTGGCGTCTAGCAACTACGCATCATGATTCCCTAGATACAAATAAAGTCCCTGCAAGAACCTTATGATATAGTTAGCGTACAGTACGATCCTTTCGTAGCACATGTCCCGATTGAACTAGAGGCATTGGTTCACCGAGACCTCTTATAAAGTTCAATAACCGTGCGAACGTTCTCGGTATTATAAATCCGTTCGTGTGCGACTTAGGGAAACACATTTCCCTAATCACCCCACTATCAACTCTGGCCAGAGATTCCATGGATTATAAACTGTCAGAACACACAGGACATCCATGACTACTCAAGCGCTCGAATCCCCTACTACAATGCACAGACTTCACACTAGATTTCGGATTGCACGAACGTTGGCCCTTGGAGTGGTCCGCGGTGGGACTCAGGGACAGGTCACGATACAATCGGTCCTCTATTGAAGTCACGGTGATGTCTGGGTCTT
The DNA here is from genome assembly GCF_000504015.1 of Erythranthe guttata. The sequence continues at coordinate 244,710 of NW_012194986.1, forward strand.
AAGGACTAATGGTGTACAACTATATCTTAGAAACCTATTACTCGATGAATGAGAACCACTTATAGATTTCTAGGGCGAGGGAGTTCAGTGAACTCATCCAGTATGAGCACCCACTCAAGTATGCCGATGTCACAACACCGAGGACTGATGAGACGCAGTACACATACACTAAGTGCTAGTCTCAAAAGGGAAAGGCCGGTATCCTCATTATTGGCGTAACCCATCGACTAGGAACAAGGTTTAACAGTTACATTACATTGCTGAGTTATCTCACGATTCTACTAGATCAACTCACAGTAATAGAGTAACTCGTTAGGACTATATCTATGCTGCTTGCATGGGATAACAGATATAGAATGCCAAATAAGATATTTTATTATTACGAACGAAAAACGATTGTTTTATTACAAGGAAAAGAGAAAGACCACAACCACAAGTTGGCTTGTTGGTCACCTACTCTAACAATCTCCCACTTGACCTAAAGCCAACTACTCATAAATCTAAGTCCCATCGACTCTCGATGTTTCTCGTGGACTGATCCTGACAATGGCTTGGTGAAGGGATCTGCAATATTGTCCTCCGAGGTGACTCTGTCTAGCTTGACTTCACCTCTTTCTATGATCTCTCGGATCACATGGTATTTTCTCAACACGTGCTTCGACTTCTGATGAGCTCTTGGTTCCTTAGCTTGCGCTACGGCTCCGTTGTTATCGCAGTACAGCCGTATTAGATCGCTAGCGTTCGGAAATACACCCAACTCTTGGATGAATTTCCTAATCCATGACCCTTCCTTTGAAGCATCTGATGCTGCAATATATTTAGCCTCGGTGGTGGAATCAGCCGTCGTGCCTTGTTTGGAACTCTTCCAACACACGGCACCTCCGTTGACTTTGAATATATACCCCGAGTTTGACTTCGAGTCATCTACGTCCGATTGAAAACTAGAATCCGTGAAGCCTTCTATTTTCAACTCGGTATCCCCATAGACCAAAAACAAATCTCGAGTTCTTCGCAAGTACTTGAAATGTCCTTCACAGCCTTCCAATGGGCTGGGCCGGGGTCGGACTGATATCTGCTTGTGACGCTCACAGCATACGCAATATCAGGTCGTGTACACAGCATGCCATACTTTATGCTTCCTATAGAGGATGCATAAGGTGTCCTTTTCATCTCCTCGATTTCCATTTGCGTTTGAGGACGCATGGATTTCGAGAGACGAACCCCATGGGACATTGGCAAGAATCCCTTCTTGGATTCTTCCATGTTAAACTGTTTAAGAACGGTGTCTATGTACATGGATTGGGACAAGCCAAGCAATCTCCTCGATCTATCTCTATAGATCCGTATTCCTAATACGTAGAATGCTTCTCCCAAATCCTTCATCGAGAAACGTGTGGATAACCATACTTTAGTCGACTGCAACATCCCTACATCATTCCCAATGAGTAGTATGTCATCAACATAAAGTACAAGGAAAGTCACTGCACTCCCACTAACCTTCTTGTAGACACAAGGTTCCTCCGGGTTTTTCACAAATTCAAACTCTTTGATAGTTGTGTCGAACCTTTTGTTCCAACTACGGGATGCTTGTTTCAATCCATAAATGGATCGCTGGAGTTTGCAAACCTTTTGCTCATCTCCAGAAGATATGAAGCCTTCCGGCTGCGTCATGTAAATTTCTTCCTCAATGTCCCCATTAAGGAAATCAGTCTTCACATCCATTTGCCATATCTCGTAGTCATACCACGCAGAGATGGCCAGCAAAATCCTAATGGACTTAAGCATAGCAACTGGAGAGAAGGTTTCCTCATAGTCAACTCCTTGCTTTTGAGTATAACCCTTCGCTACCAATCTAGCCTTGTAGGTCGATACCTTTCCATCTACTCCAATTTTCTTCTTATAGATCCACTTGCAGCCTATGGGAACGATTCCCTCGGGTGGATCTACCAAGGTCCATACCTTGTTGGAGTACATAGAGTCCATTTCGGATTTCATGGCATTAAGCCAATGTCCCTTGTCTGTATCCGATACAGCTTCGTTGAAAGTTCTAGGATCACATCCTTGGTCAACTTCATCAACGAGGAATAACCTATCGGCCGCTCTCCGAACTCTTTCGGATCTACGCAGCGACGGTTCAGGAGGTATATTAGTGGTTTGTTGAATTGGTTCATTATCTGATTGTTGTGCTTGAACTTCAGATTGTGGTTCTCGAATTTCTTCGAGATCAACTACACTGCCCTTTCTATCCGATAGAAATTCCTTCTCAAGGAACACGGCATTTCTCGAGACGAACACCTTTGCCTCGGAAACATAGTAGAATTCGTATCCCATGGAATCCTCGGGATACCCCACAAAATAGCATAGGTCGGATTTTCCATCCAACTTATCTCCCACTAGCCGCTTCACGTAAGCGGGACAACCCCATATCCTAATATGTTTAAACGTGGGTTTCTTGGAGTGCCAAAGTTCATAAGGTGTGGAGTTAACTGCTTTGGTATTAACCCTATTCAGCAAATACACGGCAGTTAGGAGTGCATGACCCCACAGGTATGCCGGTAACTCGGTGAACCCCATCATAGATCGAACCATGTCTAACAGTGTTCGATTCCGACGTTCGGAAACTCCATTAAGTTGAGGAGTTCCAGGAGGATTCCATTGAGACAGAATCCCATTCTCTTTAAGATAGTCTATAAACTCAGTACTTAAGTATTCGCCACCACGATCGGATCGTAGTTTCTTAATACGTCTACCGAGTTGGTTTTCTACTTGGTGTCTAAAATCTTTGAACCTTTCAAAAGTTTCAGACTTATACATCATTAAGTACACGAAACCATACCTAGAATAATCATCGGTAAAGGTAACGAAGTAGTTAAAACCACCCCTAGCACTAACGCTTAGTGGACCACACACGTCTGAATGGATCAAATCCAAAAGACCCTCGGCCCGTTCCATCTTCCCTTTGAAGGGAGTCTTGGTCATTTTTCCTTTAAGGCAGGATACACAAGTTTGAAGTGATTTAACGTCCTCCAAGGAGAACATTCCTTCACTAACAAACTTGTTCATCATTCTCAAGGAAATGTGACCTAGTCGAGCGTGCCAAAGTTGTGCGGGGTTAAGACTTATATCTTTTCGTTTTGCTGATATAACGTTAATAGGTATTTCACTTGGATTCAGTTCATATAAGTTGTTTATAAGTTGTCCCTTACAAATCATATTTTGTTCCTTTTGTATAATGCAAATCGAATTTCCAAAAACAAAAGTAAAACCTTCATTATCCAAAACAGGAATAGAAATAAGGTTTCGAATAAGTGACGGAACAAATAAACAATTGTTCAAAACAATGGAAAAACTAGAATCCAAAACAGAAAGATAAATTGTCCCAATGGCTTCAGCAGGAACCCTTGCTCCGTTGCCCATTCTTAGGTAGGTCTCACCCACATTAAGCTTCCTACCTCTTGTCATGAGCTGCAAATCATTACAAAGATGTGAGCCACAACCAGTATCCAATACCCAAGCAGAAGATTTAACGGACAAGTTAACTTCAACTAAATACGTACCCTTTTCAGAACGTTTCTGATCGAGGTAAGCCTTGCAGTTGCGTCGCCAATGGCCCTTCTTTCCACAATGATGGCAAGCATCATCAACTTGCTTGGTGACCTTGTCATTCTTCACTCCGCTCGACTCGCCCTTCTCAAGTTTCTTGCTCGGGCCGAAACTCCTTTCTTTCCTTTTCTTCTGGAAAGAACCTTTCTTTGCAGAAGGAGCAACTAGGAGAACTGATTTCTCCTTCTTGATCGTGGACTCATAGCTGACCAACATGTTCAACAACTCATCCAATGGTGGATCGAGCTTGTTCATGTTGAAGTTCACTATGAACGATTCATAAGAACTAGGAAGGGACAGTAGGATCAAATCCACCGAGAGCTCGGCCGGGAGGGTGACATCAAGGTTCACCAACTTCTCAAGGAGAGTGATCATCTTGAGACCGTGTTCGTGGACCGAAGCCCCTTCACGCAGCCTCATGGTGATCAACTCCTTGGTAGCTGAGTACCTCGATGCCCTAGTATTCTCACTGTACATGCTTTCAAGATGATGCTTGATATCATAAGCATGCACGTGAGACTCATACTTCCTCGCGAGCTCTGGCACCATGGATGCTAGCATGTAGCACCTCGCATGGAGGTCGTCCTTCTTCCATGCCTCGAAAGTGGCAGTCTCGTCAGCAGTAGCAGTCGCAGGAAGAGCAGCGGGGGGACGTTCATTGAGCACATAGAGACGCTCCTCGACTTGGAGCACAAGTTTCAGATTGCGAAGCCAATCCAAATAGTTTGGACCGGTGAGTTTGTTTTGGTCGAGAATTGAGGAAAGGGGATGTTTGGACATTGTTGCTGAGAAAATTTTAAGAAGACAATAATTAGAGTTTAGTTCGTAATAATCGTTACAATTAAAATTTTGGACTTTTATGTTTTAATTGTTCTCCCACTAATTTTATCGAATTCCACCACCCTCTAGCAGACAATCGAGAAAACTTATTTTTCTTTAATGGGCTTTAGGTCCAATAGCGCTAATGTAACCCGTAGTTAATCTATCCCGATTACATAAGCCTAAAGGTAGAGTACTATCAATCACATCACTATGTGACCCTAAAGATCGATTTACCTCACACTTGATAATGACCTAAGTTAATCTAGCGAATATCAAAATCTTCGTGTGTCAAGTCTAGCCTACCAATATGAGATGTCATAGATCCAACTATATCGAACTAATCCAATCCCTAGTTAATCTAGCCGACCACATTAATCCAACATAATTTTATCTATGACCGTATCTCCATCTAATGTCAATTAAATTACAGCTTATCCCACAATAGCACTCCCCGCTAACACGGCTTACTGCACTATCATGAGAGGCTACACATAATTTAATTGTTGGTAGAAGGAAAGAAAAATTCAACAATTTGGTTTTTCTTTATAGCTTGATAATTATTCTTAATTAAGAATGAGGGATTTTATTTATTAAATCTTATTAGCTCATCGGAAGTTTTAGGTTATGATCGTTTGTGATTCCTACAACTATGTTCTCTAGGTATGTGGAAACGCATATTGATCCTAAGAGAGACATTCGATCATCATCGTACTTAATCACAATTATTCATCTCATGAATTAATTAATTAATACGATAAATTGCAAATATAATTAACGAACCTCCTTCATTCATAAATCAATCAAATAAGAATGAAGTCCATTAATTACTTGCTATCTAATTTGTGTTCCATTAATTAAACTAATTTAACGATTAAATTAAATAATTAATCCAACACTATTCTTTGAATTCAAATTAAATTAATGGATCAATTATCTAATTTGGGTTTAATTGATAAATAATTTCAAAAATTAAAAATCAATTATTTTTTTAATATTAATTTCAGAAAATCAAATTAATTTTTTTTTTTTTTTTTTTTGTGCTGACCGGACCGGTCCGACCGGTCCGACCGGACCGGTTCGGTTAGCTGAAAAACAGCAGCAAAAATCGAATTTTTTCAAAATTAAAAATTTTAATATTTTCTGAAATATTCAAAATATTTAATTAATATTAAAACACCCAATTAGATAACACCAATAATTCAACAATTCAACAAATCGAAGCATGCTTTCGAAAACGATAAACACGTTGACAAATAAACGATTAACCCGTGGCTCTGATACCATTGTTGGGGATCGTGCATGTATACGCAGCGGAATTTAAAAAATTTAGATCGAACTAATTTCGATTACATGCATAAACTAATCACATAGTCAACATACCTTAACGCTTCCGCCATACATATGGTAATTTTCGATTTAATTGAAAAATACGTAAAACCGAAAATCACGAAACATGCTTATACTTCATTTCACAAAATCGAAACATGTAATCACGTATTACTCATGCTCGCAAATTAATAATCATACAAACATGTTCGAATCGAATTACGAAAGTTCCGATTTAATTACCTCTTGTAGCGTGCGATTTCGACGAATCGAAATCCTAGAACGAGTCACGTACAAGCTGCTAATTACCAATCCACGGGGCTGCAACTCACGGCTGGACCAAGCTGATCCAGCAAGCGACGAACGGCAGTGAACGGCAGCAGCAGCGGCGGTGCGTGGCAGCGGCAGCGGCGGCGCGTGAGCGGCGTATCGGCGCGTGCGGCGGTGCGTGGATTCGTCGGGGCAGCAGCTCCTCTCCAATTAGGTTTCACCTCGTATTTTTGACCCACTCGAACTACAGCACTAGATGTAAACGAGTTAGACAACAACAAGAATAAAACGAAGGAAACGAGAGAAGAAAAACCGGCGGTTTTCCGGCGGTGGTCGGCGGTGGCGCGCCGGTGGAGCAACGGCCGAAGAGGGGAGCGGCTAGGGCTTGAGCGGCTAGGGTTTGGTGCTGAAAATCTGATCTCAAACTCTTGTTTGAGGTCTATTTATACCTAGGGTTTTCAACCCTAGCGGGCTTAAGTCATTGGGCTTGACCCACTGATGCATTAAACCCATTCCCTCGTCGGCCTCGTTTCTAATAAACGATCGTTCACAAAATTATAACAAAATTATATTTGTGACGAGCTCAAAGCCCTCGTCGATACGAGTGCCTCTTCGAAATTTCCAATTTCCCAAATTGGAAACTTCCACTTCAGTGGACTTGCTAAATCGGGAAACTTCCCAATTTAGAAAGTTCACTAAATTCCGCATTTCTCTCTTTCTCTACGTTTATTCCGATTCGCAATCCACAATTACGAATCTTGGATTCAATCATATCGACATCCAATCGATCAAAGATTAACACATTAATCTATGCTTGTTGTTATCAAGGATCTATATTACACGAGAAGTGTGACCCTCAATGGTTCAGGTGTATGCTAGCCGTGGGCTCACAACTCTTTGTGATTCGAACAACACATTGTTCTTATACGAACTCCTCCCAAGAGTCCCGATTAGAGTAAAACTCATTTTACCTAATCCCCGATCAAGTCGGTGCCCAACGAATCAAGATTGGCGTCTAGCAACTACGCATCATGATTCCCTAGATACAAATAAAGTGCCTGCAAGAACCTTATGATATAGTTAGCGTACAGCACGATTCTTTCGTAGCACATGTCCCGATTGAACTAGAGGCATTGGTTCACCGATACCTCTTATAAAGTTCAATAACCGTGCGAACGTTCTAGGTATTATAAATCCGTTCGTGTGCGACTTAGGGAAACACATTTCCCTAATCACCCCACTATCAACTCTGGCCAGAGATTCCATGGATTATAAACCGTCAGAACACACAGGACATCCATGACTACTCAAGCGCTCGAATCCCCTACTACAATGCACAGACTTCACACTAGATTTCGGATTGCACGAACGTTGGCCCTTGGAGTGGTCCGCGGTGGGACTCAGGGACAGGTCACGATACAATCGGTCCTCTATTGAAGTCACGGTGATGTCTGGGTCTTAAGGACTAATGGTGTACAACTATATCATAGAAACCTATTACTCGATGAATGAGAACCACTTATAGATTTCTAGGGCGAGGGAGTTCAGTGAACTCATCCAGTATGAGCACCCACTCAAGTATGCCGATGTCACAACACCGAGGACTGATGAGACGCAGTACACATACACTAAGTGTTAGTCTCAAAAGGGAAAGGCCGGTATCCTCATTATTGGCGTAACCCATCGACTAGGAACAAGGTTTAACAGTTACATTACATTGCTGAGTTATCTCACGATTCTACTAGATCAACTCACAGTAATAGAGTAACTCGTTAGGACTATATCTATGCTGCTTGCATGGGATAACAGATATAGAATGCCAAATAAGATATTTTATTATTACGAACGAAAAACGATTGTTTTATTACAAGGAAAAGAGAAAGACCACAACCACAAGTTGGCTTGTTGGTCACCTACTCTAACACTGAACACGTAATCCAATAAGCAAAGCAAATAAATCAAAACCCAAAATCAGACACTAAGTATATCTAGTGACCCGCTCTGATGCCAATTGTTGATTTTAAATGCCTATAGAAATCTACTCATCTGTTGAGACAGACTACGTGTTACGACATTAGGTGACGTAACAGAATTGTTGTGTTGACACAGTAATAAATCTACGAAAAGTAGAATAAAGAACACAACAATTTAATGTGGTTCGGATACAAATGTACCCTACATCCACGATGACTTGCAAAACTAGTTCAGATTTAAGTGTACAATAATAGGACATAATAAAAACACTAAAGACTCCCTCTTTATGTAATATGCCGTTCTTGCACACGACTCGAACTTGTTGATAATCAAAGCAATTCCTCCTCCGCACTCTTGGACTTCCTCCAATGTTGAACTTCCTTCAAACCGCAGATCGACCTCTCCCGAGATCTTTTAAGCACTTCTCCCGAAACGCCGATCTTCTTTATGGCCTGGTAGAAGAAACTTGTTCTGTTGCCACACCTGACATGCAGACAGGGCTGCAGCACGGGTTGCACCCTTCAAAGCCTTTATGCTGGGATTTTTCTTATTAAAGCTCCATGGGACTCATATGAGGTTGAGGGCCTTATATAGGCACGAAATCCACCACCCTAAACCTAACTTGGGCCCTAAGAAATCGATTAACTAGGTAATAGAATCCTAGTCGATTTATACTTCTATTCTAGATAAGTACAAAAGATACCTAACTAGAATATAATACATGGAAATAAATCTAAATCCTAATAACAATATTACAAAAATAGAACTCTAATTAATTCCAAAATAAACATGGAAAACAAATCTTTGCCAATCTTTAGTTTCCACGTATGGCGGATTTCTTCAATCTTCACAAACAGAAATCTGGTGCCAACAATAACAATCTGCGTAAACGAAAAAATACTCACTTGTTTGTCGAAAAGATGGATTGTGAAAACAACAAAGAACGATCGAGGCTTGCCACAGCAATTCCCTTAAGACAATATTTTCGGGCTATCTAACGGTGCACAGTCTCTTTCCGATAGTCTCCCAAGGTACAACGATCGGTTGTCGAATATTTGCACGAATATTCGACCCACGGCGAACTTGAACAACGAACGAAACTTTGACGAAGAGAAAGAAGAATATGAAGAACAATCTCGTAATTGTCGATTAAATTGAGTACATAATTGACCAGATTTCGCCTTTATTCATAGGCGGTAGAGATCCATTCATAGATGGTTGCAATGGTTGGAAAAAGAAGCAGAAAGTTGTGTCTGTTCTTTTCACGAGTTCAAAACGTATGAAAATTAATTGGTCATGGGCCAAGTAATTAAATATTTGGTTTGGTCCCAATATTTTATTGTTTAGATTTAGGGTCGACTAATTTGACTAATTATTTAATGTCCCCAAAAGTAGTAATTGTGGACTCCTAAACCCAAACTAGTCATATCACTCGATCACATCGAGCGCACATCTTTTGAACTTTAACCATTTAATCAAGACAATTTTCATTCACTTTACTTCATGATTATGATTAAGTAAATAAATAAAATTAATCTTTACATAATTTAATTAATAATACTTAATATTAATTATTGAAAATCATGAAAATTCCAACAATCCCCCACATGAAAAAAATTGTTCCTCCAATCTTATCGCATAAGATCTATTTGTCAAAATTTCTTAGTGAATCGTACAGCATCGGGATAGGTGAAATGTTTTATCTTGAACCTTCCCTAGTAAAATCTTATCGGATTCACTTAGCCAATCGGTGAATTATTTCATCTTGAACCGTCAGCTGTTTGTGTAAACCAAGACAATAAACTTCACACCATTCTAAACGAACTTGTTCAAGTTCTCGGTTGTGTTCGTTTTGGCCCTGAACATCCTCGGTTTCTGCGAGTGCTTTAGAGAATTCCAGCCTTTAAGAATTCTCAACGAGCCGAACCAACTCACACTAACATAGGTGACCGCATCTGGAAAGAGTATCCTACTATACTCCTCTTGTAACTTACAAGATATGGACGTCATTAAAAGCAATAGCTCAACCTTTTTGAACGTACGTTGCACATATTTCATCATAGGAATAAGATGGAATTAAACTCCTAAGTGCTCCATTCATTGAAGTTACACAGAACTGGTTGTCCTATTGAACTTGCTCCGTGGCATCTCCAGTTGCCAAGTTTGGTTTTCGTACAAGGTAACTTAGCTATTTAGGCTTTAAACTTATTCCCCTCGACGCACATTTAACTCTCTCGCTAGATAAATCTTTATTAAATGGATCAGCTAGGTTATCTTTGGATTTCACAAAATCAATGGAAATTATTCCATTAGAGAGTAGTCTCACGGTATTGTGTCTACGACGAATATGTCAAGACTTACCTTATTAAAAATTATGAGAGCAATTGTTAATTGATTATTTCTAATATGAATATCCAATTACACTGGCTCGCTACTTCCTTCAAAATATATTAACTCGTAGTCAAACGCCCCCACATTTTCAAATATTTATAATCAATTTTGAAATTTTCCTAACTCATAAGGAATAATATTATTTTTGACATAAAGAAAGCTCCACCACAGTTTCTCTGATACATTCGTATTCATACAATCATAGATGAAATATTTTTTCTCATTTCTAGTTATTATTGACTTAAAATCACATAAGTCGATGTGAATTAGCTCTCGATATTTTGAGCTCTTCTTAATTCAATTTGTTTCGCAAACTTTGCGTCAACGCAAATTTCATATTTATATTATATAAATAAAACATTTACATGCAAGAAGTTTTTTTTTCAAGAAACATATTCATTTATGCAAATGAATAGTATACATAGAAATGCTTAAATAATTTTAACAAATTAAATAATATATATATATATATATATTATACATACTGGCATAGCAAACCAAAAATTAAGCAAAGGCAGTTTACAAGAAAGATATTAACCAACATTTAAAAAAAAATGTATTACGGACTTAAATACACACGATAGAGAAAAACAAAATATAATCCTACTCATCATAATACAAAAGAAAAATAATCAAATAAACTTATTATTATAAATATAATTTAATAGCTAAGTTCTCGTCGATAACGGCTACGTTCGCCTTAAAAAGACTGTCACATAGGTAGCCCTTTCCCACGTGGAACCCTCCTTTGGTAAGCACAAATTTGTCCGACTCAAAAGCCAACTTTATACCTATCTTGGTTAGGATAGAACCACTGATTATGTTTTTTCTAATATCCGGAATATGTAGTACATCGTTGAAGGTAACATCCGTTCCGAAAGTGAATTTTAGGATCACTTGTCCTTGTCCGTCAACCTGCGAATAAGCATCATTTCCCATGAAGAGATTTTGTTCTTGTTCTAACTTTTTATAGGAGGAGAACATGCTCTTGTCATAGCAAATGTGGCGTGTAGCTCCGGTGTCTACCCACCATCCTCGAGTATCGCTCACTAGATAGGCCTCCGTTACAACTGCCGAAAAGTGTATGTTGTCGTTCTCGGAAGCGGCTAAGTCAATAGTGACATTCGCTTCTTTTTTTATTATTTTCTTTGCGGTGGGGACAATGTTTTGCAAGGTGTCCATTCCGTTAGAGTAGGTGACCGAAGAGCCAACTAATTGTTGTGTTTTCTCACGCTACTCGTAAGTAAACTATTTCGTAATTTTGATAAAACCCCCCTTTGGCGTTCTATATCTTTGTCCCTTGCATAAGCATAGATATAGTCCTTACAGTTACTTAATTACTATAAATAGATTTAGTATAATCGTGAGATTATTTATTTAAGTATAGTAATTATTAGACGTGGTTCCTAGTCAACGGGTTACGCCACTAATGAGGATATTGGCCTTTCCGATTCGAGACTAGCACTTAGTGTATGTGCATTGCGTCTCATCTATCAACAGTGTTGTGACATCGGCATACATAAGTGGGTGCTCATAAGTTGACGAGTTCACTGAACTCCCTCATCCTAGAAATCTCTAAGAGGTTCCAAATAATCGAGTAGCGGTTTCTATGATATAGTTGTACACCATTAATCCTTAAAACCCAGACATCACCGTGACTTCACTAGAGGACCAGATGTATCGTGACATGTCCCTGAGTTCCACCGAGGACCGCCCCAAGGGCCAGTGTTCGTGCAGTCCGAAATCTAGTGGGAGGTCTGTGCATTGTAGTAGGGGATTCGATCGCTTGATAAGTCATGGATATCCGGTGTGTTCTTACGATTTATAATCCACGAAGTCTGTGGCCACGGCTGAAAGTGTCGTGATTAGAGAAATGTGTTTCTCTAAGTCAAACATGAACGGATTATATAATCAAGAACCTCCACACAGTTATTGAACTAATAAAGAGGTCTCGATGAACCAATGCATGTAGTTCAATCGGGATATATGTATCGAAGGGATCGTACTGTACGTGAACTATATCACACGGTTCTTGCAGGCACTTCATTTGTATGTAAGGAATCATGACGCGTAGTTGATAGACGCCAATTTTGACTCATTGTGTAGTTAAGTTGAAACTAGCTTCAACTTAATTATAACTCTAGGGACGAGTTTAAACCACAATGGGTTGTGGGCCCACGACTAGCTTACACCACAACCATCGAGGGTCACACTGCTCGTGTACTTGAGATCCTTAATGCAACGAGCTAAGATTAATTAGGTAATCTTAGTGTAATTGTAAGTCAATGTGATTGAGTCCAACGTTCGTAATTGTTAATTACGGATGAGAATAAGTAGAGGAAAAGAATCCAACGGAAATTTAGTGAACTTTCTATTTTGGGAAGTTTCCCAATTTGGCAAGTCCTAAATTAGGGTTTCCAATTTCGGAAATTGGTAAATTGCAAAGTGGTACTCGTATCGACGAAAATCTGTGCTCATCGTCAAAATATAATTGTTATATTTTTGCGAGCATTCGTTTGTTAGAAACGAGCCGAGAAAGAGAGTGGACTTAAGTTGTTGGGCCTAGCCCAACTTAAGGCCTTTTGGGGTTTTCATAAGGAGCATATAAATAGGATTTATATGTTTTGTGAAGGACACACAAAATTTTACGAAACTTAATCTTGAAACCCTAGCTTCTCTCCCCACGGCCGTCCACCTTGCAGCCGAATCCCTATCTCCACCACCAGTCGCGGCGCCGCCGCCAGTTGTCGCTCCATCGGCATCTTCCTTTTCCCTTTGTTCTTCTTCGTTGGACTCTTAGCCTATCACGAATCTAGTGCTGCGTGGATAGTGGATTGAATATACGAGGTAAAACGTAAGAAGAGGAAAATTATAATGCCGCCAACACCGCCACCAGGGTCGTCTCCACGCGCCCCCACGCGCCTCTACAAACCGATGATGCGAGAAGGCGATTCTGAAAAACTGCTCTTGGATTTTCTGCGCAGTCCGGCGAGACAATTTGCTATAAATCAACTGTTGATCGGATGGACGTGAAATATTGATAGAAGCTTCACGTCTCATAACACTACAATCGAACAAAAGGAAATGTTCATCGAGTAAATAACCATGAAGATATTGAAGTCGGAGCAGGGCTGTAATTTCATATAAGCAAACGGGTTGGATCAGTAGGAGTGGGAAGAGCAGCTAGCCATCTTCTCGGCTATCCGTTTGATTCACGCTTCAAGGGTAACATATCGTTTTCCATAATTAATATACATGTATTAATTAATTTATATTAATTGAGATTAATTTATGTTAATTGATTATTGAATCACATGAATCTATATGTTCGATAATGTGTTTATGTGAATCGTTCGTTGAGCATGTTTATTATTTGTTTTAATTTCGAGAGCATGCTATGATGATTTAATTTATGTTATTTTAAATAATTATATATGCGAGCATGTTTGTCGGTGATTGGAAGCGAAAAGGTAAGCAACTAATTGTTATTTATTGTGCACGTGCTTGTTTATATAAATTAGTTTATATACATAAAATAAAATTTTTGTTTTCCGTTGCGTACACGTGCCTGATCCCCAACACATTCTTTCCACAAACGAAGCACGCTCTAGTGAACCTCTTATTTTTCTTGTTGTTTGGTCATTTGTTAAATGTAGGAGCCTTTCGCTTGTTACTCTGCTTCGAGCTCTCCAATATGCGTGCCTTAGCCACGTATTGACAACCCTTGTCGGTAATTTTATTATCCTCCTCGATCTTGAGCCTTGCTGAGAGTTCCTCTATCGTCCATTTGGACACCGATTTGTTGTGTCTTAGGTAGTGTTTAAACTCTGTCCAACTCGGTGGAAGCTTTCCAATTATGGAAGCTACTTGATAGGATTCACTTACCTCATGACCCTCGACGAGAATATCGTAAATCATGAGTTGAAGTTGCTTCACTTGCTCACTCACAGTTTTGCTATCGACCATTCGATAAAATTGGAATTTGTCCACTATAAATTTCCTATAACCCGCATCTTCAGACTTGTATTTCTTGGACAAACAATCCCACAAGATTTTAGCTGTCTTTATAGGACTATAAACTTTGTACAACTTTTCGTCCAAGCAATTCAAGATGTAGTACGGCATAGGAAATCACAGTGACTCCACTCATCAATGGCTAGGAAGACTTCTTTGTTATTTTCGGGAGTTTCTCCTTCCTTCGCCTTAGGTGCCTCCTCATTGAGAAACTTAGCCAAATTCATGGTGGTAAGGTTGAAGAACATTTTGTTCTTCCAAGTAGCAAAGTCCGTGCGTGTGAACTTGTTAGGTTTTTCAGCCGCGCCGACACCCTTAGGTGCGGCATCATTGATTGAAGCCATCTTCTACACAATTTTCAGATTCACACAAAAAGTTTAAACGAAAAGAATTTTAAATTAGAAAGACAAAAAATATTTTTTCACAAAATATTGAATCCAAAATCTTGAGATTATATGTACAATGATGTTTTAAAAGACCTTTACTGTATAGATGTCCTATTGAACACACATTTACAATTTAAATGAAGAAAACATTCAATTCATGATCTTTGTTCTCCATGCAAAAGATCATGTGGCATAATCTACGCATCAACATCTTAATAAATGATAGTCAACATATAGAATTCATCTACACGGTTTATGATGAACCATTAAAATATAATTTCTTATGACATAATTGATTTAAAAACTAATACCGGAGTAAGAACCCCAAATTTGGACTATTCAACACAACACTATTTTGAAACTCAACTTGTTTTTCCAGTAACTTTTCTAACACAATGGATTATTTTAAATAAAATTTATATAACCAGAATATAACTTTAGGCACAAGTTTCGAACAGATTTTACCACCGCGTATGTTTATTATATCAACAAATATTCAGAATTCAAGGTTCCGTTTGCAATTGGTGACACAAACGCAAAAAAAAAATATTTTTCCCACGCAAATATTTATAATAACAAATAGATTATTTTCTTAAGATTGTTGATATAATTAATAACAATCTGCGTCAACAAAAAATACTTACTTGTTTGTCGAAAAGAGGAATTGTGAAAACCATAAAGAACGATCAAGGCTTGCCAAAGCAATTCCCTTAACACAATATTTCCGGGTTGTCAATGGTGCACAATCTCTTTCCGATAGACTCCCAATACAACGATCGGTTGTAGAATATTTGCACGAATATTCGACCCACGGCGAACTTGAACAACGAACGAAACTTTGACGAAGAGAAAGAATAATATGAAGAACTATCTCGTAATTGCCGATTAAATTAAGTACATAATTGGCCTGATTCTACCTTTATTTATAGGCGGTAGAGATCCATTCATAGACGGTTGCAATGGTTGGAAGAAGAAGCAGAAAGTTGTGTCTGTTCTTTTCACGAGTTCAAAACGTATGCAAATCAATTGGTCATGGGCCAATTAATTAAATCTTTTGTTTGGGCCCAATATTTTATTATTTAGATTTTGGGTTAACTAATTTGACTAATTACTAAATGTCCCCAAAATAAACAATAGTGGACACCTAAACCCAAACTAGTCCTATCACTGGATCACATCGATCGCACATCTTTTGAACTTTAACCATTTAATCAAGATAATTTTCATTCACTTTACTTCATGATTATGATTAAGTAAATAAATGAAAGTAATCTTTACATAATTTAATTAGTATTACTTAATAATAATTATTGAAAATCATGAAAGTTCCAACAATCCCTCACATGAATAAAATTGTTCCTCCTTAGTGAATAGTTATGCATCGGGATAGGTGAAATATTTCATCTTGAACCTTCCCTAGTTAAAGCTTATCGGATTTACTTAGCCAAGCTGTGATATATTTCATCTTGAACCGTCAGCTGTTTATGTAAACCAAGAGAAGAAACTTAATACCATTCTACACGAACTTGTTTAAGTTCTCGGTTGTGTTCGTTTTGGCCCTGAACATCCTCGGGTTCTGCGAGTGCTTTGGAGAATTCCAGTCTTTAAGAATTCTCAACGAGCCGACCAGGGTTACATTAACATAGGTGACCGCATCTGGAAAGAGTATCCTACTATACCCCACTTGTAATTTACAAGATATGGACGTCATTAAAAGCAATAGCTTAACCTTTTTGAACGTCGTAGGTTGCACTTATCATAGGAATAAGATGGAGTTCAACTCCTAAGTGCTCCATTCATTTAAGTTACACAGAACTGGTTGTCCTATTGAACTTGGTCCGTGGGATCTTCAGTCGCCAAATTAGGTTTCCGTATAAGGTAACTTAGTTATTTAGGCTTTAAACTTATTCCCCTCAACGCACATTTAACTCTCTCGCTAGATAAACCTTGATTAAATGGATCCGCTAGGTTATCTTTGGATTTCACAAAATCAATGGAAATTGTTCCATTAGAGAGTAAATGTTTCACGGTATTGTGTCTACGACGAATATGTCAACACTTACCTTATTAAAAAGTATTTGAGTAATTGTTAATTGATTATTTCTAATATGAATATCCAATTACATTGGCTCGCTACTTCCTTCAACATATATTAACTCGTGGTCAAACGCCCCCACATTTTCCAATATTTCTAATCAATTTTGAAGTTTTCCTAACTCATAGGGAATGATATTATTTTTGACATGACGAGAGCTCCTCCATTGTGTCTCTGATACATTTGTATTCATACAATCATATATGAAATATTTTTTTCTCATTTCTAGTTATTGTTGACTTAAAATCGCATAAGTCGATGTGAATTGGCTGTAGATATTTTGAGCTTTACATAATTCAATTTGTTTCGTAAACTTTGCCTCAACGCAAATTTCATATTAATATTATATAAATAAAACATTACATGCAAGAGTTTTTTTTTTTTTTTTTGCAAGAAACATATTCATTTATGCAAATGAATAGTCCACTTAGAAATGCTTAAATAATTTTAAAAAATTAAATTAAATTCTATATATATATATATATATATATATATATATATATATATATATATATATATATATATATACATACATATTATCCAGACTTGTATAGCAAACAAAAAAATTTAAGCAAAGGCTGTTTCGAAGAAAGATACTATCCAACCTTTTAAAAACTTTTGTACTACAGACTTAAATTGTAGCACCCCCTTCTAGACGGGCGATAAATCGAACCGGTTTATCGGAATATTCATTAAACTAGCGGAAGCAAAGGATCTCTTTGTAATTTTTGAAACATTGGAATGGGGTGAAAATGCAATTATTAAAAATATCTTCTTTTGGGTATTGAAGGCTTTGCATTTTCGAAAACTTTGTTGGATTGCTTTAACCGAATACAAAGCTTGGTTTGGAAATAAGTTTCGAAAGGAGGTTTCTCATTCGAGTGCTACATTCTCACTAAACATTTTTCGGTTCGAGAACAAATCAGAGTTCGAAAAGGTTATTTTGGTGAGTAATTCGAAAATTTCTAACGAAGGCATGAAAATAGCAAATTACGAAACTTACTATATTAAAGTAGAATTTAAGTACGATTCATAACGAAAATAAGTTCAAAAGTACGAAAAGAGAAATGTTACGGTTTAGGGTTACACCACCAAAAGAAAATAACCAAAAGTCTAGCATCGTTCACAGGTCCTCGTACGTCTTCCAAAATCCCGGGCAAGACCTCGATCCACTACTCGACCCATCCCGGTTGAGGATTACTACTACCTGCAATTAAAGGACATCTATATGAGCTATAAAGCTCAGTAAGAAATCCGAGTATTATCGAACTTTGGAAATACGTTATACGTAATATATAATATTGTATACCCGTTCTTACCCACGTTTCGTAACACAACACAAGGCAATCGGTCAAATCACATACCTCACGAAAACACATCATTTAACAAAATCACGTAATTATGCAAAATGACTAAAATGCCCTTTTTATGAAAATCATGAAAAACACATTTTTCGGTTTATCGGATCCGTGAAAGATTAATTTCTGTACCGAATAATAAACCTGTTACGAGCCCGTTTTCACTAAGTGGAATCAAACCACTACACACATCATCCTAGTTGGATACCGGCCCACTATATCCGAGTTGTTTATTACTCGATATTCCATTAATCTTTCAAATAAAATCATTTAATGCAACTTTTCGAAATTATGCTTATGACCCACACATAACATCACAAATGTCAATCAAGTGTCACAAATCACACAAATACTACAATTTACCACATTTTCACAATTTGGGCAAAAATCCCCAAATTCTCACATATAAACACACAACCACACACGGCACACACACCATGCACAATCAGCACCCACACATTCACACATTTTCAGCACACACACATGTAACCAACACATTAAACATCACTAATTACTCATCAAAGCAAGCTTAAGAACAAATACCCCTTTTTCAATTCTCATTTTATGGACTTATTACCACTTCTAGGTAATAATCCATTTCAATCAATTCCTCACAGCCATTAAACACATCCAGCTGCAATTCAAAGTACAAAAATACCAAAACTCATAATTCATAACCATTAAATCAAAACATGAACACTTAAGACACAAAACATATGCAAATGACATGCAATTATCCTAATTTCGAAATATTAGCAAACTAATTTCAAAAATTCTCAAATTAAATCCTAGAACTCCTAACTGACTCAATTTCCAGATTCTGAAATAAATTTTAAAGTTTTACAAAGTTTCGAATTTTCTTGAAATAAAAACTAGGAAAATCGCTTTTTCAATTTAAAAAATCCAAAACTCTAATATAATTCTAATTGATTTAAAAACTTGTTAAATAAAACTTTATCCTATTTAATACTTGCTGAAAAAACAACAGATCCAAACTTTAAAAATGAGAGATTTTTCGGAAATTGCAGTTTTGACCCAAAAGTTTCGAAATTTATACATGCAACCACACTAGAAGTTCAATTTCTACTTTTTCATGAAAACCCCTAACAAATCTGAAATTCCACTTTACTAGATGCAGAAAATGAAGTTGAAAAGTCACTTTATGCAGAAATTTTGGAAATCACACAATTTACCCCAAATTCTCTAGATCTACACATGCAAGCCTACTAGAGTTTCAAAATCAACTTTTTCTAACAAAAATTCTTTAAATCCGAAATTTTTGTTCAACACATGTTGGAAAACAGTTTTGAAAACATTTTTCGGACAGACTTTACAAAAATTACAGATTTGGCCCACAACTTTCGAAGATCTACACATGCAACCACAAAAAGTTAAAAATTCCTTTTTCTTGAAAACCCCTTTTTGAAATCTGAAATTTTTAAGGCTTTTGGCCAATAAAAGTTGTATCTACCCACTATCAATATAGATGATGCATGCAAGAACAAGAATTTAACAAGAAACACTCAATTTCTATTTTTCTTCAAAAACCCCTAAATTTTCGAAATCTTTCCCAATCTTTTAGAAAACTTTGAAAATCGTTTTGATACTATTGATGCCATTTAATTGCAGCAGAAATCGGAATTTCTTACCTTAAAATCGAAGAAAGAAAATAACCGAGAGGGAGGAAAGCTTTCAAGCACCGAAGTTCAACCAAGCCACCTTGATTGTGAAGGAAATGGTGTGAGCTTCAAGGAGGGAGGTGTTGTGATCTTTCGTAAGGAGGCAAGTGGGTTTGATGGTATTTTTGGAGCTTCAAATGTATAATGCAAACATTAGTAAATATGTATGTATACGTACGCATGCATGTATGTACGTGTATGTATGTACGTATACATATATGTATATATATATATATATATATATATATATATATATATATATATATATATATATATATATATATATATATATATATATATATATATATATATATATATATATATATATATATATATATATATATATATATATATATATATATATATATATATATATATATATATATATATATATATATATATATATATATGCATATAATCACGTAATAATATTTCCTAAGGGTTCTCGAAGTTAGGAATATTAATCTCGGGTTTTAGGGTTTTCGGGTTTTGGAAAGGTGGGGTGTTACAATCTCCCCCCCTTAAAGAAATTTTGTCCCCAAAATTGTTACCTGAAAAACTCGGGGTATCGCTCGCGCATTTCTTCTTCTCGTTCCCACGTAGCTTCTTCGGGTGTATGGTTTTGCCAAAGGATCTTAACGAATTTAAGGTCTCGGTTTCGAAGGGTTTTGGTTTTGAAATCAAGTATTTGGGAAGGTTTCTCTTCGTAGGATAGGTTGGGGTTTAGTTCGACCGGTTCGGTTTTCAATATGTGGTCGGGGCTGCGAATGTATTTTCGAAGCATCGAAACGTGAAAGACGTTGTGAAAGTTGGATAAGTTGGGTGGTAAGGCGAGTCGGTAGGCGCGAGTACCAATTTTGTCGAGAATTTCGAATGGGCCAATAAATCGCGGTGCTAATTTTCCCTTTTTCCCAAATCGCATAATTCCTTTGAAAGGCGCTACTTTTAAGAATACGGAGTCTCCGACTTCGAATTCGAGATCTCTCCTTCGAGTGTTGGCATAGCTTTGTTGCCGATCTTGGGCAATTCGCATTTTCTCTCGGATGTTTTTGATGATATCGACGGTTTGTTGGACTAGGTCGGGGCCAAGGAATTTTCTTTCGCCTATTTCATCCCAATGGAGCAGGGACCTACACTTGCGGCCGTAAAGGGCTTCGTAGGGTGCCATTCCAATCGACGAGTGAAAGCTATTGTTGTATGCGAATTCGATTAGTGGAAGGCGGGATTCCCAATTTCCTCCAAAGTCGAGAATACAAGCGCGGAGAAGATCTTCTAGGGTTTTGATAGTTCGTTCGGATTGGCCGTCGGTTTGGGGGTGATAGGCGGTGTTGAATTTTAATCGCGTTCGAGGGTTTCGTGTAAACTTTTCCAGAATTTGGACGTGAATCGAGGGTCTCGGTCGGAAATAATCGAGACGGGAACACCGTGGAGTCGGACTATCTCGCGGACATATAGTTCGGTTAGCTTCTCTAAACTGAAAGTCATTCGGATCGGAAGAAAGTGAGCCGTTTTGGTCAGTCGGTCAACGATCACCCAAATGGCGTCGGATCCTCTTTGGGTCTTCGGAAATCCTTGCAAAAAGTCCATTGTGATAGCTTCCCATTTCCATTCCGGAATTAGGTTCGATTGAAGTAGACCTCCGGGCCTTTGATGTTCCGCTTTGACTTGTTGGCAAGCTAAGCATTCAGCGACAAATCGGGCCACGTCTTTCTTCATTCCAGGCCACCAGTAGAGCTTTTTGAGATCTTGGTACATCTTGGTTTCTCCGGGATGGCAAGTGTACGTTGTTTGGTGAGATTCGGTTAAGATTAGTCGGCGAACATTTGGATTATCAGGAACGTAAATGCGATTTTGGAATCGGACGAGACCATCTTTGGTGATTTGAAAGTTGGGATTGGATTCGAGGTTGTCGCGAATTTTGAGGATTTGCGGATCGTTTTGTTGGGCTGATTTGATCGATTCTCCCAAGTTAGGTTGGACTATGAGCGCGTTGATCGATTTGCGGCTTAGTGCGTCGGCGACCACATTTGCTTTGCCGGGGTGGTAGAGTATTTCGCAATCGTAATCTTTGACTAGTTCGAGCCATCTTCGCTGTCGCATGTTCAAGTCTTTTTGAGTGAAGAAATACTTCAAACTCTTGTGATCGGTGTAAATGGTACACTTTTCACCATAGAGGTAGTGTCGCCAGATTTTGAGTGCGAAAACGACGGCGGCTAATTCGAGATCGTGCGTTGGATAATTGCGTTCGTACTCTTTGAGTTGACGTGAGGCGTAGGCAATGACTTTTCCATTTTGCATAAGTACGGCGCCTAATCCTAATTTCGAGGCATCGCTGTAGACTATGAATTCTCCGACTTTCTCCGGTAGTGCGAGAATTGGTGCCGATGTGAGTCAAGCTTTTAATTCGGTAAAACTGGCGTGGCATTCGGGCGTCCACTGATACCTCACGTCCTTTCGAGTCAATCGGGTGAGTGGAGAGGCAAGCTTCGAGAAATCCTTTACGAATTTGCGGTAGTAGCCGGCTAGTCCAAGGAAACTTCGAATTTCCTTCACATTCTTCGGAATTGACCAATTTGACACGGCTTCTATCTTGCTAGGGTCAATGGAGATTCCTTGTTCTGAAACAATGTGACCAAGGAAAGCCACACTCGAAAGCCAGAACTCGCATTTGCTGAACTTGGCGTATAGTTGATGCGATCGGAGGGTTTGGAGTACGATACGAAGGTGAGACATATGATCTTCTTGGGTTTTGGAGTAGATGAGAATGTCGTCGATGAAGACAATCACGAACTGGTCCAAGTATTGTTGAAAGACTCGGTTCATAAGGTCCATGAAAGCTGCGGGGGCGTTGGTTAGACCGAAGGGCATGACAACGAATTCGTAGTGACCGTATCGGGTTCTGAAAGCTGTTTTGGGGATATCAGATTCTTTGATTTTGAGTTGATGATAGCCGGATCGGAGATCGATTTTCGAGAAGACCGATGAGCCTTGAAGTTGGTCGAAAAGATCATCGATTCGAGGAAGAGGGTATTTATTCTTGATTGTGACTTTGTTGAGTTCACGGTAATCGATGCAAAGGCGGAGGGATCCGTCTTTCTTTTTGACAAAGAGAACCGGTGCACCCCACGGGGAATGGCTGGGTCGAACATAGCCTTTGTCGAGTAATTCTTGGACTTGGTCCTTCAGTTCCTTCAATTCCATCGGGGCCATACGATACGGTGCTTTGGAAATTGGCGTAGCGCCGGGAATTAGATTGATTTCGAACTCGATTTCTCGATCGGGTGGAAGTCCGGGAATGTCATCGGGAAATACGTCGGGAAATTCTTGGACAGCTCGAATGTCGGAAATTTGGGCTTTGGGGTCGGACTCGGATTTTAGGATATCCACTAAGTAGCCGGAGTGACCCTTGTGAATGAGTTTAACTGCTTTGATCGCGGATATGATTGGAATCGAGGGTTTGGGTTGACTTCGGAATTTTAGGGTTTTGCCGTTCGGAAGTGGAAAAATGACCGTTTTCGAGGCACAATCGATTTGGGCTTTGAATTTGGTTAACCAATCCATGCCTAGTATAACTTTGAAGTTTTGGATCGGTAGGAGGATTAGGTCGAAATTCATGGGTTGAGTATGAACTCGGATTGGACAATTGATTATGACTAGGTTAGAGCACATTTCTTCGCCAGAGGGAATGAGAATTCGGTATTCGTAATTTAATCGGTTCGGTTCGAGATTTAAGTGCGCAATTATGTCTTTCGATATAAAGGAATGAGTAGAGCCGGAATCGATAAGGGCATAAATGGGTTCTTCGAGGATAAATATGGTACCTGCTATCATAGACGGGTCTTGCTCGATCTGTTCTTAAGTCATGGCGAACACTCGGCCGGGGACGTTCGGTGGGGGTTTCGGGTAATCTTTCACCATGTGTCCGGGCTGATGGGATCGAAAGCAACTCCTTGTTCCTTGTATGCATTCTCCGGAGTGACTCTTTCCACACTTCGGGCAGGTTGGCCTTGGCGGCGGTGGCGGTGGTCCGGTTGTTTGGCGAATGGGCTGCGTTCCTTTTCCTCGGAATGGGCGGTTGCCAAAATTGTTCTTTTTCCATGGTCGTTGAGTAACTCCTTGTGGTCGGCGGTTGTTTTGAATGTCTCGTTCGTCTTGGGCAGCCATAAGTGCTTTGGCTACGAGTTGGCGGAAAGTTGAGGCGTCGGACATACGAATGTCTCTACGGATTTCTGGTTGAAGGCCACGAATGAAATGGTTCTTCTTTTCTTCGGCGTCTCGAGCGATGAATGGGGCGTAGAGGCAGCCACGTTCGAAACGACGGATGTATTCGATCATTGGTAAGTCGCCTTGTCGGAGTTCGAGAAATTCTTTGAGTTTGTGGGCTCGCACGTCTTTCGAGAAATATTTTTCGAAGAATTGGACTTTGAAATCGGTCCATGGCAGGGTTTCGAGGTTTGTTCCTTCCTTGATTCCTTCCCACCAGTGACGAGCTTCGTTTCGGAGTAGGAACATGGCACAGTGCACGCGGTCGCGGTCGGTCATTTGCATGTAGTCGTAGATGACTTCGAGAGATTTGATCCACTCTTCGGCTATGGTGGGGTCGGTTCCACCGTGAAATTCGGATGGGTTCATTCGGAGGAATCGTTCGTATATGGCTTGATGCGCATTATTTTGAGGCGGGGTTTGGTTACGTTGGAGAAGTTGTTCGATTTGACGTTGGTGGTTTTGGGCTTGTTCTCGGATTAAGTTGGAGAGATTATTAATGGTTTGATTGGGGTCTTGTGGTTCATCGGCGGGATTGCTCGGGTTTGCTCGGGTTATACGTCTCGCCATTATTTCTATATTAATTATCATTAATAAGTAAAGCAAATAAAACACATAAAGAAAATAATACACATACTTTACCGGATGGTCCGAGCTTCGTGTTTCGAGTAGTCCTTAAGCCCGTGAAGTTCGTACGAGTATCTATGAACAATGCTCTGATACCACCGCTTGTAGCACCCCCCTTCTAGACGGGCAATAAATCGAACCGGTTTATCGGAATATTCATTAAACTAGCGGAAGCAAAGGATCTCTTTGTAATTTTTGAAACATTGGAATGGGGTGAAAATGCAATTATTAAAAATACCTTCTTTTGGGTATTGAAGGCTTTGCATTTTCGAAAACTTTGTTGGATTGCTTTAACCGAATACAAAGCTTGGTTTGGAAATAAGTTTCAAAAGGAGGTTTCTCATTCGAGTGCTACATTCTCACTAAACATTTTTCGGTTCGAGAACAAATCAGAGTTCGAAAAGGTTATTTTGGTGAGTAATTCGAAAATTTCTAACGAAGGCATGAAAATAGCAAATTACGAAACTTACTATATTAAAGTAGGATTTAAGTACGATTCATAACGAAAATAAGTTCAAAAGTACGAATAGAGGAATGTTACGGTTTAGGGTTACACCACCAAAAGAAAATAACCAAAAGTCTAGCATCGTTCATAGGTCCTCGTACGTCTTCCAAAATCCCGGGCAAGACCTCGATCCACTACTCGACCCATCCCGGTTGAGGATTACTACTACCTGCAATTAAAGGACATCTATATGAGCTATAAAGCTCAGTAAGAAATCCGAGTATTATCGAACTTTGGAAATACGTTATACATAATATATAATATTGTATACCCGTTCTTACCCACGTTTCGTAACACAACACAAGGCAATCGGTCAAATCACATACCTCACGAAAACACATCATTTAACAAAATCACGTAATTATGCAAAATGACTAAAATGCCCTTTTTATGAAAATCATGAAAAACACATTTTTCGGTTTATCGGATCCGTGAAAGATTAATTTCTGTACCGAATAATAAACCTGTTACGAGCCCGTTTTCACTAAGTGGAATCAAACCACTACACACATCATCCTAGTTGGATAACGGCCCACTATATCCGAGTTGTTTATTACTCGATATTCCATTAATCTTTCAAATAAAATCATTTAATGCAACTTTTGGAAATTATGCTTATGACCCACACATAACATCACAAATGTCAATCAAGTGTCACAAATCACACAAATACTACAATTTACCACATTTTCACAATTTGGGCAAAAATCCCCAAATTCTCACATATAAACACACAACCACACACGGCACACACACCATGCACAATCAGCACCCACACATTCACACCTTTTCAGCACACACACATGTAACCAACACATGAAACATCACTAATTACTCATCAAAGCAAGCTTAAGAACAAATACCCCTTTTTCAATTCTCATTCTATGGACTTATTACCACTTCTAGGTAATAATCCATTTCAATCAATTCCTCACAGCCATTAAACACATCCAGCAGCAATTCAAAGTACAAAAATACCAAAACTCATAATTCATAACCATTAAATCAAAACATGAACACTTAAGGCACAAAACATATGCAAATGACATGCAATTATCCTAATTTCGAAATATTAGCAAACTAATTTCAAAAATTCTCAAATTAAATCCTAGAACTCCTAACTGACTCAATTTCCAGATTCTGAAATAAATTTTAAAGTTTTACAAAGTTTCGAATTTTCTTGAAATAAAAACTAGGAAAATCCCTTTTTCAATTTAAAAAATCCAAAACTCTAATATAATTCTAATTGATTTAAAAACTTGTTAAATAAAACTTTATCCTATTTAATACTTGCTGAAAAAAAAAACAGATCCAAACTTTAAAAATGAGAGATTTTTCGGAAATTGCAGTTTTGACCCAAAAGTTTCGAAATTTATACATGCAACCACACTAGAAGTTCAATTTCTACTTTTTCATGAAAACCCCTAACAAATCTGAAATTCCACTTTACTAGATGCAGAAAATGAAGTTGAAAAGTCACTTTATGCAGAAATTTCGGAAATTACACAATTTACCCCAAATTCTCTAGATCTACACATGCAAGCCTACTAGAGTTTCAAAATCAACTTTTTCTAACAAAAATTCTTTAAATCCGAAATTTTTGTTCAACACATGTTGGAAAACAGTTTTGAAAACATTTTTCGGACAGACTTTACAAAAATTACAGATTTGGCCCACAACTTTCGAAGATCTACACATGCAACCACAAAAAGTTAAAAATTCCTTTTTCTTGAAAACCCCTTTTTGAAATCTGAAATTTTTAAGGCTTTTGGCCAATAAAAGTTGTATCTACCCACTATCAATATAGATGATGCATGCAAGAACAAGAATTTAACAAGAAACACTCAATTTCTATTTTTCTTCAAAAACCCCTAAATTTTCGAAATCTTTCCCAATCTTTTAGAAAACTTTGAAAATCCTTTTGATACTATTGATGCCATTTAATTGCAGCAAGAAATCGGAATTTCTTACCTTAAAATCGAAGAAAGAAAATAACCGAGAGGGAGAAAAGCTTTCAAGCACCGAAGTTCAACCAAGCCACCTTGATTGTGAAGGAAATGGTGTGAGCTTCAAGGAGGGAGGAGTTGTGATCTCCCGTAAGGAGGCAAGTGGTTTTGATGGTATTTTTGGAGTAGTCTATGGCAAGAGTTAAATAGGGAACCTTCATCTTATTTTGGGGTTTTCTTTGAAAATGGGAAGTGAGGTGGAGGAAGGAGAGGGCCGATGATGGTGGTGATTGTTTCGGTGGAGGAGGGAGAGGAAGACAAGTAATGTGGCTATGTGTTGGAATAAGAAAGATGAAGGGTGCCTCTTCATCTTACAATGAGGGTGTTGAGTGTAGGCTTAGCTAAAATGATTAGCATTTGCCAAGTGTAAGTGCATGCCTAATTAAACATAATTTATTTATTTAATTTAAATCTCAACTTGCATCTTAACACACACACACATCATCCGAACACACACATACAATTTCGGATATATATATATATATATATATATATATATATATATATATATATATATATATATATATATATATATATATATATATATATTCAAATGTATAATGCAAACATTAGTATATATGTATGTATACGTACGCATGCATGTATGTACGTGTATGTATGTACGTATACATATATGTATATATATATATTCCACATAATTTTCAAATAATTTATCAAATAAATAAAATACGCAATTATTCACATAAACCACGTAATTTACGAAATTCCATAGTATTTCAATTTACGGGAATTTAAATCATATAAATCACATATATAATAGCGCACGTAATTATTCACGTAAGTAACATAATTAAATTCACGTAATGCATATAATCACGTAATAATATTTCCTAAGGGTTCTCGAGTTAGGAATATTAATCTCGGGTTTTAGGGTTTTCGGGTTTTGGAAAGGTGGGGTGTTACATAAATACACACGATAGAGAAAAAAACATAATATAATCTTACTGATCATAATACAAAAGAAACATAATCAAATAAGCTAATTATTATTTATATTATTTTATAGCTTAGTTCTTGCCGATAACGGCTACGTTCGCCTTAAAGAGACCGTCACATAGGTACCACTTTCCCACGTGCTAAACATTCTTACTTTGCGTTTGAGATTGGGTTCGAGCTAAGAATTATTCTTCTCTTTGTGGAATTAGCTTAAATCTAAGCATTATTCCTGTACTTATGGAATTAGCTATTGAACAACATTCTTACTTTCATTTTCGCATTAGCTTCGAGCTAAGCATTCTTACTTTCCTTTTTGGCATTAGCTTCGAGCTAAGCATTACTCCTCTCTTTATGAAATTAGGTTGTACTAAGCATTCTTACTTCCCTTTTCGCATTGGCTTTGAGCTAAGCATTCTAACATTCATTTTGGCAATAGGTTCGATCTAAGTATTCTTACTTTGCTTTTGGCATTATCTTCGAGCTAAGCATTCATCTTCTCCTTATGGAATTAGCTTGTGCTAAGCTTTCTTCATTTCCTTTTTGCATTAGCTTTGAGTTAAGCATTCTTAATTTTCTTTTGGCATTAGCTTCGAGGTAAGCATTATTCCTCTAGTTATGGAATTAGTTTGTGCTAAGCACTCTTACTTTCCTTTTGGCATCAGCTTCAAGTTCAGCATTATGCCTCTCCTTATGTAATTAGCTTTTGCGAAGCAGTCTTTATCTCCTTTTGGTATTAGCTTCGAGCTAAGAATTCTTACATACTTTTTTGCATTAGCTTCGAGCTAAGCTTTCTTAATTTCATTTTACCATTATCTTCTAACTAAGAATTCTTCCTCTCCTTAGAGAATTAGCTTTTGCTAAGCATTCTTACTTTTCTTTCGTAATTATCTTAGACTTAAGCATTATTCCTCTCCTTATGGAATTAGATTGTGCGTAGATTTTCTTAATTTCCTTTTGGTCTTAGCTTCGATCGAAGCATTCTTACTTTCTCTTTTGAATTAGCTTCGAGCTAAGCATTATTCCTCTCCTTATGAAATTATTTTGTGCTAAACATTCTTACTTTGCGTTTGGCATTGGCTTTGGGCTAAGCATTATTCTTCTCTTTGTGGAAATAGCTTGTGCCAAGCATTCTTAATTTCCTTTTGGTATTAGCTTTGAGCTAAGCATTACTCCTCTGCTTATGGAATTAGCTTGTACTAAGCATTCTTACTTTCCTTTTTGCATTAGCTTCGATCTAAGCATTCTAACAATCATTTTGGCATTAGCTTCGATCTAAGCATTCTTACTTTCCTTTTGACACGAGCTTCGAGCTAAGAATTATTCCTCTCCTTATGGAAATAACTTGTGCTAAGTATTCTTAATTTTCTTTTGGTATTAGCTTCGAGCTAAACATTCTTCCTCTCATTATGGAATTAGCTTGTGCTAAGCATTCTTACATTCTTTTTGGCATTTCCTTTGTGCTAGGTATTCTTAGTTTCCTTTTCTCATTACCTTCGAGCTATGAATTATACCTCTCCTAATGGAATTAGATTGTGCTAAGCATTCAAACATTTCTTTTGGCATTAGCTTCAACATGAGCAATCGTCCTCTCCTTATGGAAATAGCTTTTGATCAACATTATTACTTTCCTTTTGGCATTAGCTTCGACCTAAGCATTCTTACTTTCCTTTTGGAATTAGCTTCGAGCTGAGCATTATTCTTGTCCTTATGGAAATAGCTTGTGCTAAGTATTCTTAATTTCCTTTTTGTATTAGCTTCGAGCTAAGCATTCTTCCCCTCATTCTGGAATTAGCTTCTACTAAGCATTCTTACATTCATTTTGGCATTAGCTTCGTGCCAAGTATTATTAGTTTCCTTTTGGCATTAGCTTTGAGCTAAGCATTATACATCGCCTCATGGAATTAGCTTGTGCTAAGCATTCGAACTTTCCTTTTGGCATTAGCTTCAAAATGAGCAATCTTCCTCTCCTTATAAAAACAACTTTTGCTAAGCATTTTTTACTTTCCTTTTGGCATTAGCTTCGAGCTAAGCATTCTTACTATCCTTTTGGTATTATCTTCGAGCTAAGCATTCTTACTTACCTTTTGTCATTAGCTTCGAGGTAAGAATTATTCATCTCGTCATGGAATTAGCTTGTGCTATGAATTCTGACTTTCCTTTTGGCTTCAGCTTCGAGCTAATCATTCTTCCTCTCCTTATGTAATTAGCTTTTGCTCAACATTCTTTATTTCCTTTTGGTAGTAGCTTCGAGCTAAGAATTCTTACATTTCTTTTGGCATTAACTTCGAGCTAAGCATTCTTACATTTCTATGGGCATTAGCTTCGAGCTAAGCATTATTCATTTCCTTATGGAATTAGCTTGTGCTAAGCATTCTTAATTTCCTTTTGGTATTAGCTTCGAGCTAAGGATTCTTACTTTCCTATGGCATTAGCCTTTAGAAAAGCATTATTCATCTCCTTAT
The DNA here is from genome assembly GCF_000504015.1 of Erythranthe guttata. The sequence continues at coordinate 275,448 of NW_012194986.1, forward strand.
AGAATTAGCTTGTGCTAAGATTTCTTACTTTCCATTTGGCATTAGCATCGAGCTAAGCATTCTTCCTATCCTTATGGAATTAGCTTTTGCTAAGCATTCTTACTTACTTTTGGCATTAGCTTCGAGCTAAGCATTACTCCTCCCTTTATGGAATTAGCTTGTGGTAAGCATTCTTAATTTTATTTTGGCATTAGCTTCGAGCTAAGCATTCTTACTTTTCTATGGCATTAGCTTCGAGCTAAGAATTATTTCTCTCCTATTGTAATTAGCATCGTGCTAAGCATTCTTAATTTCCTTTATGCATTAGCTTCGAGCTAAGCATTCTTACTTTTCTTTTGGCATTACCTTCGAGATACGCATTATTCCTCTTCTTATGGAATTAGTTTGTGTTAAGCTTCTTAATTCCTTTTTGGTATTCGCTTCGAGCTAAGCATTCTTACTTTTCTTTTCTGAGTAGCTTTCATTTAAACATTATTCCTCTCGTTATGGAATTAGAATTAGGTTGTGATATGCATTCTATCTTTCTTTTTGGCATCAGCTTCGAGCTAAGCGTTCCTCATTTCCTTATGTAATTAGCTTTTGCTAAGCAATCTGTATTTCCTTTTGGTATTAGCTTATGTTGGTGAAAATACCTACACGTAAGTCCACGTATCGTACAAGTAATATAGTGGACTAAAAGTCCGAATACCGATCCCACAGAGAATATTTAATTACTTAATCATAGACGCTAAATCCTAGCAATTATTATCAAGCCCACCCTACACAGTCGAAAGATGATAATAAACTAAATTAACTGAACTAAATTAAAGCAAATGAAAACAAAAAAAACAACGAAAGAAATTAGCACTAAGATTAAGCAGAGAAAACAAGCCTAGGATTTTATTCTTCCCCCTATGTGATTATTAATTCCCCAATTCCTTCAATAATGCAAGTTATTAACTCGTATTATTAACCTGAGATGCTAAATTAATCATAACCCGCTTCCGCCTGTATTACGATTCTAATACTCTAGATTCAATTATTGTATTCATACGCAATTAATTCTAGAACACAACATTAAACACAAATCTCAATAATGGCTACCTAAGATATTAACTATATTCCTATGTTAATACCACAAAGGCTCTTCTACCACAGTTCTAATTATTAACCCGATCTTCCGATTCATGCGATTACCAATAACATAAAAGCACATAAAGTGGCCAATTTCATGAACTTAATAAAACAAGTAGAAGAAATAATGCGGAATTAAAACTTGCAAAAATCATAGACCAGGGTTCATAATTCCCACATAGGGTTCCAAATAAAATCCTAGAAATAAGTTAATTAGCTACTCATGATTAAAGTAAAAACGCAATTAAAATAAATCATAAACGATAAATCTACGCTTGGAGTCTTTGAATTCTTCGTCTTCGTTATTGCTTTGTTGCTCTTGAAATTGCGTAAAAGATGGTTTTTTTAATTGTGTGCTTGGCTTGGTCTTATATAGGGTGAATTTTTTTGAGAAGAAAGCAGTTTCCTTGTGCAATTAAAATCCCTTTACTGCACCTTTACGTAATCTCGGACTGCCGTCTCGAATTTTGTACTAAAACTCGGACGGTCGTCCCGAATTTTGTACTAAAACTCGGACTGCCGTCTGGGCTATAAATCTTCATATTTTTTACTTCTTCACTTTTTGCCCATATTTTCTCCAAAATTGCAGTTTTTACCCCATACTTTTCCAATTCTTCTTTATACCTAAAATACAATAAATCAGCATTTTAAGCACCAATTATCACTAAAACACACCAAAAGCTCCAAATAAAAGGTACGATAAAGTGTAAAAATATACACTTAACAGCTTCGAGCTATGAATTCTTACATTCCTTTTGGCATTAGCTTCGAGCTAAACATTCCAACTTTCATTTTGGCATTAACTTCGAACTAAGCATTATTCCCATCCTCACGGAATTACCTTGTGCTAAGCAATCTTACTTTCCGTTTGGCATTAGCTTCAACCTAAGCATTCTTCCTCTCCTTCTGGAATTAGCTTTTTCTAAGCATTCTTACATTCCTTTTGGCATAAGCTTCGATCTAAACATTCATACTTTCCTTCAAGAATTAGCTTAGAGCTAAGAATTATTCCTCTCCTTATGGAATTAGCGTGTGCTAAGATTTCTTAATTTTGTTTGGTTATTAGCTTCGAGCTAGGCATTCTTACTTTCAAATTGGCTTTAGCTTCGAGCTAAGCATTATTCCTCTCCTTATGAAATTAGCTTATGCTAAGCATTCTTACATTGCGTTTGGCATTAGCTTCGAGCTAAGCAATCTTACTTTCCTTATGGAATTAGCTTTTGCTAAGCATTCTTACTTCCTTTTGGCATTAGATTCGATCTAAGCATTCTAACTTTCCTTTAGGCATTAGCTTCGAGTTAATCATTATTCCTCTCCTTATACAATTAGCTTATGTTGAGCATTCTTAATTTCTTGTTGGTATTAGCTTCGAGCTAAGCATTCTTACTTTCCTTTTGGCATTAGCTTCTAGATAAGCATTATTCTTCTCCTTACAAAATTAGCTTGTGCTAAGCATTCTTAATTTCATTGTATTAGCTTCCAGCTAAGCATTCTTCCTCTCATTATGGAATTAGCTTGAGCTAAGCCTTCTTACATTCTTTTGGCATTAGTTTGGTGCTAAGCATTCTTAGTTTACTGTTGGTGTTAGCTTCGAGCTAGGAATTATTCCTCTCCTTATGCAGTTAGCTTGTGTTGTGCTAAGCATTCTTGCATTCCTTTTAGCATCAGCTCCGAGCTAAGCATTATTCCTCTCCTTATGTAATTAGCTTTTGCTAAGCATTATTAATTTTCTTTCTGACATTAGCATCGAGCTAAGCATTCTTACTTTCGTTTTGGCATTAGCTTCGAGCTAAGCATTCTTACTTCCCTTTTTGCATTAGCTTCGAGCAAAGGATTATTCATCTCCTTATGGAATTATCTTGTGCTAAGCATTCTTCCTTTCCTTTTGAAATTAGTTTCGTGCTAAGCATTCTTAGCTTCCTTTTGGAATTAGCTTCGAGCTAAGAACTATTCCTCTCCTTATGGAATTAGCTTGTGCTAAGCTTTCTTAATTTCCTTTTCGCATTAGCTTCGAGCTTCGCATTATTCCTCCCTAATGGAAAATTAGGTTTTTCGAAGGATTCTTACTTATCTTTTCGCATTAGCTTCGTGCTAAGCATTCTTAGTTTGCTTTTGGCATTTGCTTCGAGCTAAGCATTCTTCCTCTCGTTATGGAATTTGTTTGTGCTAAGCATTCTTGCATTCCTTTTCGCATTAGCTTCGAGCTTATCATTCTTTCTCTTCTTGTGGAATTAGATTTTGGTAAGCATTCTTACTTTCCTTTTGGCATTACCTTCGAGCAAAGCATTCTTACTTTCCTTTTGGCATTAGCTTCGAGCTAAACATTATTTCTTCTTTTACAGAATTAGCGCATGCTAAGCATTGTTTATTTCCTTTTGGTTTTAGTTTCGAGCTAAGCATTCTTACTTTTCTTTTGGTATTAGCTTCGGGTTAAGAATTATTGCTCTCGTTATGGAATGAGTTTGTGCTAATCATTCCTACTTCCCTTTTGGCATCAGCTTCGAGCTCACCATTATTCAACTTCTTATGTAATTAGCTATTGCTAAGCATTGTTTTTTTCTTTTTTGTATTAGCTTCGAGCTAAGAATTCTTACATTCCTTTTGCCATTAGTTTCGAGCTAAGACCTCTTACTTTCCTTTTGGCATTAGCTTCCAGCTAATCATTATTCCTCTCCTTATGGAATTAGCTTGTGCAAAGCAATCTTCTTCACTTTATAGAATTAGCTTTTCCTAAGCATTCTTACTTATCCTTTTGGAATTAGCTTAGAGCTAAGCATTATTCCTCTCGTTACGGAATTAGCTTGTGCTTAGTTTTCTAAATTTCTTTTTGGTCTTTGCTTCGAGCTAAGCATTCTTACTTACCTTTTGGCATTAGGTTCGAGCTAAGCATTATTCCTCACCTTATGAAATTATCTTATGCTAAGCATTCTTACTTTAAGTTTGTCATTGGCTTCAAGTTAATCCTCTTTTTATCGAATTAGCTTGTTCTAAGCATTATTAATTTCCTTTTGGTATTAGCTTCGAGCTAAGGATTATTCCTCCCCTTATGAAATTAGCTTGTTCTAAGCATTCTTACTTTCCTTTTGGCATTAGTTTCAAGCTAAGCATTATTCCTCTCCTTATTGAATTAGCTTGTGCTAAGCATTCTTACTTTCCTTTCTGCATATGCTTCGAGCTACGCATTCTTCCAATTCTTATGGAATTAGCTTTGGTTAAGCATTCTTACTTTCCTTTTGGCATTAGCTTCGAGCTAAGCATTATTCCTCTTCTTATAGAATTAGCTTGTGCTAAGCGTTCTTAATTTCCTTTTGGTACGGTATTAGCTTCGAGCTAAGAATTCTTACTTTCCTTTTGGGATTAGCTTTGAGGTAAGCATTATTCCTCTCGTTATATAATTAGCTTGTGCTAAGCTTTCTTACATTTCTTTTGTAATCAGCTTCAAGCTAAGCATTGTTCCTCTACTTATGTAATTAGCTTTTGCTAGGCATTCTTTATTGCCTTTTGGTATTAGCTTCGAGATAAGAATTCTTACATTCCTTTTGGCATTAGCTTCGAGCTAAGCATTCTTACATTTATTTTGTAGTTAGATTCCAGCTACGCATTAGTGGTTTTGTCCATGTTTGTTGATGCATATTCATGACCTAGTATTGTAGTTCGTTTCATGACGGTTTTTGCGCATGCATTGCGCGGGTACTTTTGTGCATGGATTTTTAATGTATTTTGTTGCATGTTTATTGATGCGTATTCATGTCCTTGTACTGTAGTTCTTGTTTTTATTTGTGTTTTTGTGCATGCACCTTTGGGTGATTTCTTTTATCCATTGTTTTGTACGTGGATGTGTATGTTCTGTTGTGTGACGTTTTTGTCCATGCTTGTTGATGCATAATGATATCCTACTATTGGAGTTCGTTTTTTCCGTATCATTATTTGTACATGTTGTTTTGCGGGAATGTTTTTCTACATTGTTTTGTACTTGTATTTTGTGCCTGTTATTTCGTGCTAGTGTTTTTGTGCATTTTTGTTGATGCGTATTCTTGTCCTAGTATTGTATTTGTGATTTCATTAGCGTTTTTGTGCATGCACCTTTTCTCTAGGTCTTTTCCACACTATTGTGTTCGTGTTTGTTTGTGCATGTTGTTTTGTGCGAGTGTTTTTGTCCATATTGGTTGATGAATATTCATGACATAGTATTGTAGTTCTTTTTTTTCATGAGGGTTTTTGCGCATGCTTTGCAGGAGAACATTTGTGCATAGCTTTGTCAGGTAATTTTGTGCATGTTTCTTGATGCGTATTCATGTCCTAGTATTGTGGTTCGTGTTTTCATTTGAGTTCTTGTGCATGCACATTTGCGAGTAATATTATACCTTGCTTTGCACGTGGATGTTTGTTCATGTTTTTTTGTGCGATAGTTTTGTCCATGCTTGTTGATACCTATCCATGTCCTCATATAGAAGTTCGTGTTTTCATTTCCTTTCTTGTTTATGTTGTATTGCGGGAAACTTTTTCTACATTGTTATGTACTTGTATGTTTGTGCATATTTTCTTGTGCAAGTGTTTTTCTGCATGTTTGTTAATGGGTAATCTTGTCCACGTATTGTAATTCGTGATTTCATTAGCATTTTTGTGCATGCACCTTTGATCGAGTGCTTTTCTGGAGTGTTGGTACGTGTTTGTTTGTGCATGTTGTTTTGTGAAAGTGTTTTTGTCCATGTTGGTTGATGCATAGTCATGACATAGTATTGTAGTTCATTTTTACATGAGGGTTTTGCGCATGCACTGCGCGAGTAGTTTTGTGCATGAGTTTTTCATGTATTTTGGTGCATGTTTATTGATGCATATTCATGTCCTAGTTCTATAGTTCGTGTTTTTATTTGTGTTTTTGTGTGTGCCCCTTTACGAGTAATATTCTCCATTCCTTTGTACGTGGATGTTTGTGCATAGCTTTTTGTGCGATGTTTTTGTCCATGCTTGTTGATGCATATCTATGTCGTGCTATTGAAGTTCGTGTTTTCATTATCGTTTCTTGTTCATGTTGTATTGCACGAAGCTTTTTCTACATTGTTTTCTACTAGTATTATTGTTCATGTCTTATCGTGCAAGTGTTTTTCTACATGTTTGGTGATGCTTATTCTTGTCCTGGTACTGTAAATCGTGATTTCATTAGCACTTTTGTGCATGAACCTTTGCTCGAGTGCTTTTCCGCACAGTTTTGTATGTGTATGTTTGTGTGCGAGTGTTTTTGTCCATGTTGGTTGATGCATATTCATGACATAGTATTGTAGCTCATTTTTTCATAAGGGTTTTGCGCATGCCTTGCGCGAGTACTTTTGTGCATGGCCTTTTCATGTATTTTGGTGCATGTTTATTGATGCATATTCATGTCCTAGTACTGTAGTTCATGTTTTCGTTTGCGTTTATGAGCATGCACCGTTGGGCGAGTTCTTTTGTCCATTGTTTTTTACGTGGATGTTTATGCATATTGTTTTATGCGATGTTTTTGTCCATGCTTGTTGATGCATAGTTATGTCCTACTATTGAAGTTCGTGTTTTCATTATCGTTTATGGTGCTTGCAATATTGCACGAAGGTTTTTCTACATTGTTTTGTACTTGTAGTTTTGTGCAAACTTTTTGTGCGAGTGTTTTTCTTCATGTTTGTTGACGCGTATTCTTGTCCTTGTATTGTAGTTCGTGATTTCATTAGGATTTTTGTGCATGCACCTCTGCTTGAGTACTTTTCCGCAATGTTTTGTACGTGTTTGTTTGTGCATGTTGTTTGTGCGAGTGTGTTTGTCCATGTTGGTTGATGCATATTCATGACATAGTATTGTAGTTTGTTTTTTTCATGAGAGTTTTTGCGCATGCATTGCGCGAATACTTATTTGTATGGTATTTTCATATATTTTTGTGCATGTTTATTGATGTGTATTCATTTCTTAGTATTGTAGATCTTTTTTTCTTTTTGCGTTTTTGTGCATGCACCTTTGAGCGAATTCTTTTCTCCATTGTTTTGTACGTGGATGTTTGTGCAAATTTTTTTGTGCATGTTTATTGATGCATATTGATGTCCTACTATTGCAGTTCGTGTTTTCATTATCGTTTTTTGTGCATGCAGTTTTGCGAGTATGTTTTTCTACATTGTTTTGTATTTATATGTTTGTGCATGTTTTTTCGTGCGAGTGTTTTTTTGCATGTTTGTTGATGCGTATTCTTGTCCTGGTATTGTAGTTCATGATTTCATTAGCATTTTTGTGCATGTATCTTTGCTCGAGTGCTTTTCCGTACAGTTTTGTACGTGTTTGTTTGTGCATGTTGTTTTGTGCGAGTGCTTTTGTACATGTTTGTTGATGCATAGTCATGACATAGTATTGTAGTTCGTTTTTTCATGATGGTTTTTGCGCATGCATTGCGCGAGTACTTTTGTGCATGGTTGTTTCATGTATTTGTTGTCCATGGTTATTGATGCATATTCATGTCCTAGTTTTGTAGTTCATGTGTTTATTTGTGTTTTTGTGGATGCACCTTTTGGGTGAGTTCTTTTCTTCATTGTTTTGTACATCGATGTTTTTGCATGATGTTTTGTGCGATGTTTTTTTCCATGCTTGTTGATGCATAATGATGTCCTACTATTGTAGTTCGTGTTTTCAGTATCGTTTTTAGTGCATACAGTTTTGCGGGAATGTTTTTCTACATTGCTTTGTACTTGCATTTTTGTGCATGTTTTTTCGTGCGAGTATTTTTGTGCATTTTTGTTGATGCTTATTCATGTCCTAGTACTGTATTTTGTGATTTCATTAACGTTTTTGAGCATGCACCTTTGCTCTAGTGCTTTTCCGCACTATTTTGTATGTGTTTGTTTGTGCGTTTTGTTTTGTGCGAGTGTTTTTTTCCATATTGGTTGATGCATATTCATGACATAGTATTGTAGTTCATTTTTTTCATGAGGGTTTTGCGCATGCATTGCGCGAGTAATTTTTGAATGGCTTTTGCATGTATCTTTATGCATGTTTATTGATGTGTATTCATGTCCTAGTACTGTAGTTCGTATTTTCATTTTCGTTTTTGTGCATGCACCTTTAAGCGAGTTCTTTTCTCCATTGGTTTGTACGTGGATGTTTGTGCATGATGTTTTGTGCCATGTTTTTGTACCTGCTTGTTGATGCATATCTATGTCGTGCTATTGAAGTTCGTGTTTGCACTATCGTTTTATGTTCATGCAGTATTGCGCGAAGGTTTTTCTACATTGTTTTGTACTTGTATTTTTGTGCATAGTTTTTCGTGCAAGTGTTTTTATGCTTGTTTGTTGATGGGTATGCTTGTCTTGGTATTGTACTTCGTGATTTCGTTAGCTTTTTTATGCATGCACAGTGCTTTTTTGCACTGTTTTTACGTGTTTGTTTATGCATGTTGTTTTGAGCAAGTATTTTTGTCCATGTTGTTTGATGCATATTCATGACATAGTATTGTAGTACGTTTTTACATGAGGGTTTTACGGATGCATTGCGCGAGTACTTTTGTGCATGACTTTTTCATGTATTTTTGTGCATGTTTACTGATGCATATTCATGTCCTAGTAGTAGTTCTTGTTTTCATTTGCGCTTTTGTGCTTGCACCTTTGGCCGAGCGCCTTTCTCCATTGTTTTGTACGTGTTTTTGTGTGAATTTTGTTTTGTGCGATTTTTTTTTTCTATGTTTGTTGATGCATATAGATGTCCTACTATTGCAGTTTGTGTTTTCAGTATCGTTTTTTGTGCTTGCACTTTTGCGGGAATGTTTTTTTACATTGTTTTGTACTTGTATTTTTGTGCATGTTTTTCCGTGTGAGTGTTTTTGTGCATTTTTTCTGCGTATTTATGTCCTAGTATTGTATTTTTTTTATTTCACTAGGGTTTTTGTGCATGCACCTTTGCTCTAGTGCTTTTCCGAACTGTTTTGTACGTGTTTCTTTGTGCGTGTTGTTTTGTGCGAGTGTTTTTGTCCATATTGGATGATGCATATTCATGATTTAGTATTGTAGTTCATTTTTTCATGAGGGTTTTTGCACGTGCATTGCGTGAGTACTTTTGTGCATTGTTTTTTCATGTATCTTTGTGCATGTTTATTGATGTGTATTCATGTCCTAGTACTGTAGTTCGTGTTTTCGTTTTCATTTTTGTGCATGCACCTTTGAGCGAGTTATTTTCTCCTTTTTATTTGTACGTGGATGTTTGAGCACGTTGTCTTGTGCAATTTTTTTTGTCCATGCTTGTTCATGCATATTGATGCCCTACTATTTCAGTTTGTGTTATAATTATCGTTTTTTGTGCATACAGTTTTGCGGGAATGTTTTTCTACATTGTTTTGTATTTGTACTTTTGTGCATGTTTTTTCGTGCGAGTGTTTTTCTGCATGTTTGTTGATGGGTAATTTTGTCCTAGTATTGTAGTTCCTGATTTCATTAACATTTTTGTGTATGCACCTTTGCTCGAGTGCTTTTCTGCACTATTTATAAGTGTTTGTTTGTGCATGTTGTTTTGTGCAAGTGTTTATGTCCATGTTGGTTGATGCATAGTCATGACATAGTATTGTAGTTCCTTTTTACATGAGGGTTGTGCGCATGCATTGCGTGGTTACTTTTGTGCATGACTGTTCAAGTATTTTGGTGCAGATTTTTTTATGCATATTCATGTCCTAGTACTGTAGTTCCTGTTTTCATTTTGCGTTTTTGTACATGCACCTTTGGGCGAGCGCCTTTCTCCATTGTATTGTACGTGTTTGTTTGTGAATGTTGTTTTGTGGGATGTTTTTGTCCATGCTTGTGAATGCATATTCATGTCCTACTATTGAAGTTCGTGTTTTCATTACTGTTTCTTGTGCATGCAGTACTGCGAAAAGGTTTTTCTATATTATTTTGTACTAGTATTTTTGTGCATGGTTGTTGATGTTTATTCAAGTCCTGCTATTGAAGTTCGTGTTTTCATTATCGTTTCTTGTTCACGCAGTATTACGCGAAACTTTTTCTACATTGTTTTCTACTAGTATTATTGTTCACGTTTTTTCGTGCGAGGGTTTTTCTTCATGATTGTTGATGATTATTCTTGTCATGGTACTGTAGGTCGTGATTTCATTGGCATTGTTGTGCATGCACCTTTGCTCGAGTACTTTTCTGCACTGTTTTGTATATGTATGTTTGTGCATGCTGTTTTGTGCGAGTGTTTTTGTCCATGTTGGTTGATGCATATTCATGACATAGTATTGTAGTTCGTTTTTTCATTAGGGTTTTTGCGCATGCATAGCGCGAGTACTTTTGTGCATGGCATTTTCATGTATTTTGGTGCATGTTTATTGATACGTATTTCATGTCCTAGTATTGTAGTTCATGTTTTCATTTGCGTTTTTATGCATGCACCATTGGGCGAGCGATTTTCTCCACTATTTTTTACGTGGATGATTGTGCATATTATTTTCTGCGATATTTTTATCCATTATTTTTTATGCACATTCATGTCCTACTATTGAAGTTCGTGTTTTCATTACCGTTTCTTATGCTTGCAATATTGGGCGAAGGTTTTTCTACATTGTTTTGTACTTGTATTTTTGTCCAAGTTTTTTTGTGCGAGTGTTTTTCTGCATTTTTATTGATGCATATTCTTGTCCTTGTATTGTAGTTCGTGATTTCATTAGCATTTTTGTGCATGCACGTTTGCTCGAGTGCTTTTCCACATTGTTTTGTATGTGTTTATTGGTGCATGTTGTTTGTGCGAGTGTGTTTGTCCATGTTGGTTGATGCATATTCATGCCATAGTATTGTAGTTTGTTTTTTCATAAGGGTAATTGCGCATGCATTGCGCGAGTACTTTTTCGCATGGCATTTTCATATATTTTTGTGCATGTTAATTGATGCGTATACATGTCCTAGTATTGTAGTTCGTGTTTTCATTTGCATTTTTTTTTGTGCATGCACCTTTGAGCGAGTTCTTTTCTCCATTAATTTGTATGTGTTGATGTTTGTGCATGTTATTTTGTGTGATTTTTTTTGTCCATGTTTATTGATGCATATTGATGTCGCACTATTTCAGTTCGCGTTTTCATTATCATTTTTTGTGCATGCAGTTTTGCGGGAATGTTTTTCTACATTGTTTTGTATTTGTGTGTTTGTGCATGTTTTTTTGGGCTAATTGCAAATACCACCCCTGTGTTATCTCTAATTGGCAAATACCCCCCTGTGAAAAAAAAACTCACCAACACCCCCTTGTGTTAACAAAGTCAAGGCATCGACACCCCTAGACGCAAATCGTGTCACACACTCGCGGGTTGAGCGATTTTTAATGGTATTTTTAGGGTGAAATGTCATAAGTACCCCTTTATAAAATAAAAAATAATCTTGTTGGTTATATTATGAATAAACTAAATTTATAGGACCAAATTGTAATTTTCAGAATTGCAAAATAAAATAATAATGCAGAAAAATATTATAAAAAAAAAAAGAAAAAAAAAGGAAAAAGAAGACTGAACATCGTCTTCTTCCTTCCCCCATTCCCCACCCCAAAACCCCAACCTCGACAAGAGAAGAAGAAGTTCAGCACCACCACCTCATCTTCTACAATCCCCATACTAGACCCAAATCCGTATAACCCGAGGCTAATTCAGCCCTAATTACAACCCCCAATTACAGCAATGGCCTATCTAACATCTTCAAGCGATTTCTCTCAACGGCGACGATTTTGATAATGGCCGAACCTGCTAGGTCCAAAATTGCGTCTTTGTGTTCCTTTCTCTTCTCTTGCTCTTCCTTATCGCCCACCACCGCCGTCAAAATAAGAGATTGGGGAAATCTTTGAGGCCCGCTTAAAGTTTGTTGGTGGAAACTAAAGTTTCAATAAACTAAAATTTATTGGTCGGCCGCGGATCTAGAGAAGATGGTGGTGGTGGTGGTGAAGGAGAGGTGAGATGCTGGTGAGCTGCGGCGGAGCAGAAGTGGCAGCCCTGGAGAAACGGTGGGGAAGAAGAAGGCTTTTTTTTTTTTTTTTGTTTTTTCTTTTCTTTTCTTTATTTAATATAGAATGTAAAATAAAAAAAATAGAAAATAGAAAATATATTAAAACTTTTAATGTTATAATATATATTTCATTCTGTTTAAATATATATATTTTTTTTAATATTTAAAAAAAATATATATAATATTTATAAAATTATAATATGTTTTATTAATTGCTGCAAAAATCCACAAGGGCATTTTTGTCATTTTACATTCAGTCAAAGCCTAAAATCACAAAGGGTGCAGTGTGCTTCGAAAATGATAACACAAGGAGGTGTTGGTGATTTTTTTTTTCACAGGGGGTTATTTGGCAATTAGAGATAACACAAGGGTAGTATATGCAATAAACTCATGTTTTTTTTCGTGTGAGTGTTTTTCTGCATGTTTGTTGATGCGTATTCTTGTCCTTGTATTGTTGTTCGTGGTTTGATTAGAATTTTTGTGCATGCACCTTTGCTCGAGTGCTTTTCCGCACTGTTGTGTACGTGTTTGTTTGTGGTTGTTATTTGTGCGAGTGTTTTTGTCCATGTTGGTTGATGCATATTCAAGATATAGTATTGTAGTTCATTTTTTCATGAGGGTTTTTGTGCATGCATTGCACGAGTACTTTTGTGAATTGCTTTTTCATTAATTTTTGTGCATGTTTATTGAGGCGTATTCATGTCCTAGTAATGTAGTTCGTGTTTTCATTTTCGTTTTTGTGTAGTTACCTTTGAGCTAGTTCTTTTCTCCAATTGTTTATACGTGGATGTTTGTTGATGTTGTTTTGTGCGATTTTTTTGTCCCTGCTTGTTCATGCAAATGGATGTCCTACTATTGCAGTTCGTGTTTTCCTTATCGTTTTTTATGCATGCAGTGTTGCGGGAATGTTTTTCTACATTGTTTTGCATTTGTATTTTTGTGCAGGTTTTTTCGTGCGAGTGTTTTTGTGCATTTTTTTTTATGTGTATTCTTGTCCTACTATCGTAGCTCGTGATTTCATTAGCATTTTTGTGCATGCACCTTTGCTCTAGTGCATTTCCGCATTGTTTTTTACGTGTTGGTTTGTGCATGTTTTTTTTGTGCGATGTTTTTGTCCATGCTTGTTGATGCATATTTATTTCTTACTATTGAAGTTCGTGTTTTCATTATGGTTTCTTGTGCATGCAGTATTGCACGAAGGTTTTTCTACATAGTTTTGTACTTTTATTTTTTCGTGCGAATGCTTTTCTACATGTTTGTTGATGCGTATTCTTGTCATCGATCGTAGTTCGTGCTTTCATTAGCATTTTTGTGCATGCACCTTTGCTCGAGTGCTCTTCCGCACTGTTTTGTACGTGTTTGCTTTTGCATGTTGTTTTGTGCGAGTGTTTTTGTCCATGGTGGTTGATGCATATTCATGAGATAGTATTGTAGTTCGTTTTTTCATGAGGGTTTTTGTGCATGCATTGAGCGAGTACTTTGGTGCAGGTTTATTGATGCATATTCATGTCCTAGTAATGCAGTTCGTGTTTTTATTTGTGTTTTTGCTCATGCACCTTTGGGTGAGTTCTTTTCCCCATTGGTTTGTACGTGGATGTTTGTGAATATTGTTTTGTGCGATGTTTTTGTCCATGCTTGTTGATGCATATTGATGTCTTACTATTGCAGTTCGTGTTTTCATTATCGGTTTTTGAGCATGTAGGTTTGAGGGAATGTTTTTCTACATTGTTTTGTACTTGTATTTTTGTGCTTTTTTGTTGATGCGTATTCTTGTCCTAGTATTGTAGTTCGTGATTTCATTAGCATTTTTGTGCATGCACCTTTGCTCTAGTGCTTTTCCGCAGTTTTTTGTATGTGTTTGTTTGTGCATGTTGTTTTGTGCGAGTCTTTTTGTCCATATTGGTTGATACATATTCATGACATAGTATTGCAGTTCATTTTTTCATGAGGGTTTTTGCGCATGCGTTGCGGGAGTACATTTGTGCATGGCTTTTTCAGGTAATTTTGTGCATGTTTCTTGATGAGTATTCATATCCTAGTACTGTAGTTTGTGTTTTCATTTGCGTTTTTGTGCATAGGTTTCCATGTCGTGCGCTCTAGTGGCCAACTCTTCGAAAGTTTTAGGTTGAACTCCTTGTAGTATATATTGGAGTCCTCATTGCATTCCTTGAATGCACATCTAAATAGTTGAAGCCTCTGAGAATCGATCCTTGCAATTTAGGCTTAAATTCCTCTAACGTTTAATATAGTCAATGACGGCCTCTTCTTTCCCCTGTTTAGAGTTCGTGAGCTCGATCCTGCTTACTCTTCTGGTGTGGTAGAAGCGATTCAAAAATTCTTGTTCCATCTGACTCCAATTGTCAATTGAGTTTGGCTCTAGGTCCGTGTACCAAATCAAAAGCATTCCCTTGCAATGATCGGACGAACTACTTCACAAGATAATCCCTATAAGTACCTGCATTATTACGAGTTTCAACAAAATGTGCCATATTCTGCTTCGGGTTGCCCTTGCCATCAAATTGGTGAAACTTCAAGGGTTGGTACCCGATTGGCATCTTCAAGTCGTCTACTCTTACATTGTATGGCTTGGTGTACGTTGACGACGATATCGAACCCTCGTCGATTTTTTCCTTGACAGTCCCCATGATGAACTCCTTCAATTGGTCTATCTGAATCAGCCCCTCAGACGAAATTTGAAATTCTTGAACCGGGTTCTTCTTCCTTTTGACTGGATGTCGCCTTGCCGAAGTTTCAGCTTCGGTGTGATTTTCACCTTGTTTTCCCATGTCGTGACTACCGTTAGCCTAATTCATCAATATTGCGATTTGAGAGTCTTGTTCTTGAATGTGCTTTGTTAGAACTTCAATGTCCTTGGTCCAGATCGCCGTTTGCTCTTCCATGGTTGTAGCAGGTGATGTCATGACGGGCACCGCCTCAGAGTAGCTTGATGTTGAACGAGGCGTGGATGGTGAAGTTTCTCCTCTTCAACCTTACACGCCTTCACCTATGTTGGCAAGAGCTGATAAGCCTTTCTCAATGATTTGGGGCGTTGAGCTAGTCTCAGAGGATGCCTGCAGCTTCTTAGCCATACTACTTGTAACTCCGCCCACACTTGATGAATTCAATGCAGCAGCCTTCATCCCGAACGTAGAGCCGTTACTGCAACACTTCAAGGATCTTAATGAGAGAGAAGAGATGAGAGGTAGAGATGTCACACCGGGCGTGCCAAAATTTGTAACAACAAATTCTTATATGCGATATAAACAAAAAAGAAAAATTGAACAAAGATAATTTTATTGGATTAAAATAATAAATTGTTGGTTATAATCTTTATTTTAATCCTCTGATTGTCCTCTCCAGAACAATATATGGTTGACTTTGAATTTTTTAAGTCGGGTCGTTGACTTGATCTTCTCCGGATTTGTTTTTGAATTTGAATAACATTTTTCGAGGGTCTCGCATTTTGCCGAGGGTCTCGCAACTTGAATCTCGGATCGAACGTTGAACTTTGACTAACTTTGACGAACTTTGGCTTGAATATTTTAAAGTTCTTGACGGATTTGGTCCTTCAATTTTCCTACAATCTGGATTTGAACTTATTAACGTTAATCCGAAGGTTCAGCACCGTTATATCGGATGAAATGATGGATTTGACAAAGAACGCCTTGAATTTGCTCAAGAACACCTTGAATTTGGCAAAGAATACTTTGAATGTAGAGCGAATCTTACCTCCTACAAATACTTCTTCCTTGCTTCTTGAATTGTAAAGAGAATTTTCTCCTACGATTTATATTTCGTCAATGGTGTTTTGAATTGTGTAGAGAGTGTCCCGATTTATAGTGGTAGAACAAGAGTCCTTCATGAAGCCTTCTTGATGACGTGGCGTGATTCAATTCGCCCGGTTTAAATTGATATTTATCTCTTATAACTTGAAAGAGAAGTAATAACCCTATTGGCCAAAGATTATTTGATATTTATCTCTTATAATTTTGAAGAGAAGAAATAATCCTATTGGCGAATAATTATATACATAATATCAATTAACTACATAATTTAGGGATTAATTAAATTAAATCCCTAAAATTAAAATAGGAAATATATGATTGATATTTAATATATACGAATGACTTGCAAGTCATTTTCATGGCATGTAATTGATTTTGCCATCAAATCTATAATTACTTTTTTGTCATCGGATTAAAATTTGTCATTAAATTTAATTGGTCTACAACATGATTGATGGACGAGATTGGTTATAGACACACTTCGTAATGACAACAAAGTTGAGCTCATAGGTTTTATGCAACCTATAAATATAAATTTACACATATAGTCCAAGTGGGAGATTGTTGGATCATTAATCCAACGTTGGACTTATATATGAAATATTATGTGTTGCAAGACTATCATATACGGTTAAGCGCATTAAAGTGATCGACTATTATTTGGATTGGGGTTTAATGTGTCTAATAGGGTGTGGACCTTTAATGTGTAGAGACATTAGGGTAATTTTATTAAATTGATGAGCTAAAATAAAATTACACAAGATAGCCCTTTAGGTTATCTATATATATTGGCCATGGTCCCGGATCACATGTATCAATACCATTCTCTATGTAATCCATTGACATAAATAAAACGAAGAGAAGTCTAAAGGGTTCTCGGGTTCGGATGTACATGATGATCTGGAAAATTCATGATTGTTCTAATCAATTCCACGAATAAATTACGGAGTAAGATACGTTTCAGATTTACGTTTCACCACAATATTCTAGATTATTCGGCATGATGGTTCTATGGGATTTATCGAAGATTATTCCAACAATTTTTCGTTTATCATCAACAATATCTTTTGTTTAAGAATAAATATGCACAAAGTAATATATTCCTAAAACTCATCTAAAAGAAACATATATACTGTTTTAAACAAACATTTTCAGAGTTCTAATTAATATCCCAAAGAATGTGAAAAAATAATTTTTTTTAAGTTCCAAAAAACAAAACCACATTAATATATATATACATTTATATATATAAATATATATATATATATATATATATATATATATATATATGTGTGTGTGTGTGTGTGTGTGTGTGTGTGTGAGAGAGAGAGAGAGAGAGAAAGTTGTGTTATGTGTGAAATTTGTATAAAATCATCATTAATATATTTTATAAAAACTTCAGAAATAGTTATAATATTTCCATCTTCAAACAAATAAAATTATAGATAGCCATGCCTGAGTAGTTTTTACTTAATTTAGACTTGTATACTTTTTAAACTCGTGTCAAGAAGTTTTTAACCTTTTGAACTCGTGTCAATGAATTTCCATTTGATTTGATTTCGTCACATTGCACACTCATTTACGATCATAGACTATCCATATAAGATGTCAAAAAAGTTTTGTCCACATTCTCATGTTTTTTTTTTCTCTTCTTTGAGATGTTCTTCTTTGACCTGCTAGGACTTTTGGATCGAAGGTTTTTCAATTGCCTTTGTAATTACAATCAACTCCATATCATATGTGGAGTATGCCAATTCTTCAAAGTTTTAGATTGAATTCCTTAAAGGATATTGATCAACACTGTTCAACTGCGGTTATTGGTGGTTAACGGTCAAAATTGGTAAGTTGATGAAGTTGGGGTTAAAATTAAGTAAATGGTGATATTAGGGTTTGAGATTAGCAGTTTTTAATAATTTTACCAACAAAATACTCAAAAGAGGGTTTCAGATTAGCAGCTTGTGATAATTTTACCAACAAAATATTCCAAAGCAGTTTGTGTATCAATAAAAGAGTGTTTCAGCCAAGAAAAAAAATAAGTACATAGTTTAGTTAAATTAGTGGATCATGGAACATCCACGCATTACCTGAATGAAAAAACAATTCATAGTTATAAATTTAATAATACTAACTCTACTTCAATCTTGATTCATCTGCAATCCTCAATCCTGATTTCCTTGACCAAATTGAATAATTTTTACAGAAAAATATAAATAATTAGAGTATTTCCAACTTCAAAACTACCCCCAACTCCTTGACACATTAATTCACGTCCAATTTATGATTTAAACCCTAATTTAATCAAAATTTGATGAATTAACCAATTATGATATGTAACACAAGTTTGACCCCAATTTGACCGTCATAGTCGGTCTCTAACGTTGAGTTTTTTTTTTTTTTTGACAAAAAAATTGAAATTGTTTATATGGCCAGTCTGAGGTTGTATATATTTTTTTTCTTTTTTTTTATTTTGAACTCTTTTTACTGAATTGGCCTGCAATATTACTCTCTGAACGAGTAATACTGCAACCCAAGACAGTAATATTGTTGTGTCAATATTAATATTATTGTTCTGGCCTGCAATATTATTTTCTCAGACAGTATATTACAGGTGTTTATATTAATAATACTGTCTCAGGCTATAATATTGTTGTCTCATGCGGCAATAGTACTGTCACTGACAGTAACTTTACTATCTGAGACACTAATATTAATGAGTTGATTGTTCAAAAAAAATTGAGAAAAAAATATTTAATATTACTATGCATACAATAACATTACTGTGTTAATGTTTATTTATTTTTATTTATTTATTGGCCAAAACAATTCGTAAAGGCAAATGGTGGCCTCGTTAAAAACCTCATCGACCTAGAACAAGGAAAAGAGTACCCCTTATTTATAATGATGACGGAATTGAAATACACCAATCATATCTGAACTTAACGACTCCCTAGTACTACAAGGAAGCGGAGATATGTATATGTAATGTCGAAACTCTTTATGCTCCTGTGCTATTTTAGCTAACCCATCCGCGACAATATTGCATTCCCGGTAAATATGTTGCATTGTCCAAGTATCTCTAAGAAGACTTCGAATGTTGTTGATCACATATTGGACCTCCCAAGTCGTAGTAATCTCATCGTAAATCATGCCATCTACGAGTTTAGAGTCAGACTCCACCCATACTTGTTCAAAACCCAGCTCCACGCACATGTGCAGTCCTCATAAATAGCTTTAGCTTCGGCAAACAGTAAGGACCCCGGCCCATTAAATGATGAAAACCCTTCAATCCATTTTCCATCTTGTTGATTTATATATCTATGAAAATATACTCGTTCTATTGAGACATATTAATTGTTAAGACATTAGATGTTACAACAAAATCCTTGTGTGTATACAGAGTTAAACAACTAAAAGCGGAATAAAAAACACAAGAATTTAAAGTGGTTCGGAGACAAATGTACCCTACATCCACAAGGACCTGCAAACAAGATTTCACTAGTTCTGATTTAAGTGTACTATAATTGGACTTAATAAAAACACTAAAGACTCTCTTTTTATGTTATATGTCGTTCTTGCATACGACTCGACCTTGTTGATCTTCAAAGCAATTCCTCCATCCAGACTTTTGGACCCCCTCCAATGTTGAACTCTCTTTAGACGGTGGATCGACCTCTCCCGAGATCTTTTAAGCACTTTTCTCGAAAACCGAACTTCTTAATTGTTTGGTAGAAGAAACCCGTCATGTTGCCACACCTGACTTGTAGACAGGGCTGCAGCACCGGCTGCACCCTTCAAAGCCTTTATGCTAGGATTTTTCGATTAAAGCTCTATTGGACTCATCTGAGGTAGATGGCTTTATATAGGCACGAATTCACAACCGTAAACCTAACTTGAGTCCGAAGTAATCAATCTAAGGAAATAGAATCCATCATTATTCCTACAACATACATTAGATAAGGAAGAATCTTTACAATATCTTATCTAATCTAATACAAATACAATTAAAAATAAAGTACTACTTAAATAAATCTCCGTAAATTCGGACTATATAAAATTTCCTAACAAAAACATGGAATAAAATCATTGTCAATCTTTATCAACAAGGAACATATTTTGCCAACTTTCTTCCCATTAAATTTGTGCCAACACTTCCGATGAACGACTAAGGCCTCCTCTGGAACAGCCCTCGCGCTGTTTGGACCCGTCGAAGTTGACTTTGATGGCTTGCATGAGAAACGAGTTCCATCGGATCCAACATCCTCTATAATGTTGTGGCTCTTTGATGCGAAGCTTAAGTTGTTAGAGTCGTTGAGAGGAGAGAATATTGAATCTGGCAAATAATTTTGACCGAGTTCATAGCAATTCCCTCAAACAAACCAAGACACCGTCTTTCCATATTTTCATGCAGCCAAAAATTAAGACTCCTAGCGATAACAATCCCTCCTTGTGACTTGATATTTATATTGGACAACCAAATTTTAATAAGAGGCTTCATGGACCCATATAAATAGGGTTTGCGCCATATTAATATTATTGCATTTGGCTTTAAATATTATTGTCTCGGATAGTAATATTATGTGTTAATATCAATATTGTTGTCTCAACTTGCAATACTATTGTCTCAGACAGTAATGTTACTGTGTTGGTTTAAAAAAAAAGGATTAAAAAAAAGGTCAGCTCCGGGGACTAGTTGGAAAAATATTGTGGGAAAATAATAATCAACGCCGAAGACCGACGGTAAACGAAGGTGGCGGGAAAAATCACACAAAAAAAAAAAACTTGTTAAAATAAGAGTTAATGTGATATATTTGTTAAAATCGGGGGTTAATTTGTAATATTGATTAAGTTAGAATTTCATGGATGAAATTGATTTAAATTATCTTGAGAGGAGTATTATGGGTACAAGACATAGATATAAGTTTATTTGCAAAATTGTTTTGGTCTAGACATATGTGCCTTAGGTCTTCCTCAATGGTCTTCTTCATTGGGATTATATGCAATTCGCCCGTATATTTTCCTATTATTTTCTAGTGCACAATCTATTTTCTAATCAATATGTACATAATTTTTTTCACAAAATAAATATGGTTAAATTATCCGGCGAAAAAATTCGGAAGAAAGAAAAAAAAAATAGTTGAAAAGTCGACGGCAGAGACCGGCGTTGACCGCCGGTCAACGCCGGAATCCGGCAGAAAAAAAAAATGTTTTTGAAAAAAAAAAAATGGATCCAAATTGAATAATTTGTGAAATATGGGGTCAAATTGAAGTTAAATTAAGTTAAGGATGAAATTGGAGCATATTAAAGTATGAGGGGTTATTTTAGTCCTTTACAAAAATCTGGAGCATGTGTGGACTTATTGGTAAAGGACATTTTTGTATGGATCTCTTTATGAATAAGTACCCATTGATGGGTTTATTTGTAATATGCCATAATTTATATTAAATACTTATAATGTAATATAATATATATATATATATATATATATATATATAAGTAATAATTTTTTTTCAAATTTTAGGGGGCAACAGCCCCCCTTGCCCTATTGAGAATTCGTCCCTGATCCTCTGCCAGCGCTCGTCACCTCCGCCCCGACATCATCTCTCAATCTTCCTTGTTTTTCCTCAACTTTCTTTGTCCCCGATCCACATATACCGCTACAATCGATTCCCCTGCCAACACCGTCGGCACATCAGATGATGTGTAGGTTGAGCCAACATTCCTCCGCTTGCAATCTAGTTATGTTCTATTTATTTTCTTAAGTATAGTCCCTTTTGCTATTTTTTTTTTCATTTTTCAGAAAATAATATATCAATTTTGTAGAAAGATTTTGGGAAAAAAATGGAATTTTTGAGCAATTAAGCCCGACGGCCATCTTTGATTTGTTAATAATTAGGGAAATTTGGTGGGAATTGTCCTTGGTGGACGGTGGTTTTTGTGTTGGGTTATAACAGATTTTTTAAAATTTTCATTTTTCTTTTGTGTACTATTGGAATATTTGGTGTTGAAGTAGATTGGCATAATTTCTTAAAATAAAATAAAATGGGGTGGGTTTGGTGGCTTATGATTTGGGAATTTTCATATTGGTAATATTGTATTTTCATGAGTATCGTTATAATTTTTATGTTGTAGTAGATTTTGAAATTCAGCAAATCATGTGAATCCACTATTTTTTTTAGTTGTTTTTTCACGGTCGGTCCAATTCAATTACAAACCCTAAATATGATTTAAGGGAAGATCCTTTTTCCAAGCTAAAAGGATCTAAGGACTTCGAAGAACACGTTTGATAAAGGACTACAAGTCCCATTGCAGATGGATTCTAAAATCCTTAGGCCTATGTATATGATACGTGTGGTTCCATCAAAGTAATAAAACACATACAAATAACACTGACAGACGTTATCTGTCATGCCCCGATATTTCGAGACATGATTGATAATAAATAAGTTTAAGAAAAAGAAATGCAAGTTAAGGAAATCGGACAGCTTCGCTGTTTGGTCTTCAAAAATTCATTTCTATGAAAATACTTGTCGGAAAAATCTGGGAATTTAATTTAACATTTTAAACTGGGCATAGACATTGCTTACAAAATGATTTTGTAAAAGATTCGACAGATATTGAGTAATAACTAAAACGGTACAGTGCTGACAACAAAACTTATATGCAGCTGAAGAAACTTTAAAAAAATCCTAACGAAACCGATCTTCACCCGAAAAATATGAAACGCTGCAATAGTGAAATTTTATGAGTCTAGATTCAATTACAGTTTGAGTCGGTTCGATCCGAGAAGTAAAACTGAGGTTTTAAGATATAATACAAAATTCACGTAAAACTGTTTGGGCTTTAAAGAAAAATTCATAACTCACTCATTTGAAATCCAATTCAGCAAATTCTATATCAAACTGAAGCTAACCAGATAACCAATATGAAAATAAAATATCATAATTTTTTAATATCAAATTCACCATCAAACAGATACTAAGATCAATCTAATAATGCATATCCAACATAAAGTTACACTCAATATCCCAAATTTCATTCATACCCATAATAATAAAATCTAAAGTAAAGGAAATATATTCTCTACAAGCCAACATTTCAAAAATGAGTTCTCAACATCTAAAGGTAGAAATAAACGTAAACATGAAAATGTCATAAACGAAATACGTAAATCCACTCCAAAACACGTTCTAAATTCAATCATTCGTTTGATGCAACTTATCACTTGAAAAGAAGTAGGGGGTGAGAAAAAGCTCCGTAGGAATAATAATTTCAAAGATTTAATAAAGTAAATGATTATGCAACTCACAGTGCATGCTCAAACATGAATTACTTTATAGAAAACGGTTCCGAAAAATATTTAATCAGCAAGTCAAAAGCATTTCTTTCAAAGCTCACAGTTTAAACCAAATCATGTAATGTAAATAATAGTCCGTTATGGACACTACCCATTACCGCACATAGTCGGTCCCGTTATAGTTCCTCATGAACTCTGCCCGTGACCGCACACAGCCGGTCCCGTTATAGTCCGATCACCATGGACTCTGCCCTCTTTACGGGATGCTACCCTGAAAAGAAAAGTTACCTCATGCGCAGGTTTCCGGTCTTTCACCGCAGAGCTAGTCAAACCCGGCCATAATTCAATTTCACCACGTACACGTCCACAACCAGTTCGAACCATTTCACTTTATCAAAACATATCCCCAAAACCAACACATTGAAATATAGGCTTTCAGAAAAGATCGATTGGAGCGAGTAAGCAAACACCATAAACCACATATCCATTCACATATATTAAAAACTTTTAAATCAAAACCCTTACCTTGAGTTCGAAAAAACAACCTACGTAAAGAAATCACGTTGTTTCACCACATCTCACAGTATCACCTAAACACAGTAAAATAAGATGGGATTGCAACTCAATTTGATAAAACATCTAAATATTAACCCCTAACATGATCTACCTATAGAATAAATAAATATCATATTATATCATCTTCCCAGCATCTTGATCTCGTATATATCTTACATCTTGATCTCGTATATATCTTATTGAGTCCGAGTACAATTACTGTATTTCAATTGCTTATATTAAAAATGTGAAATGGCCCAATGATCATATGATATCAAACAAACAACGACACATACTGAACCACACACTCATAGCATAATTCCAACAGACAAATGCACATAATAGGCATAGTTAACTGTATAAAAGAATACCTCTATTAGATAAATCAAATTCATCATTTCATAGGAGAGTTGAATGATTTCAAAAGTTGATTTGTCGCGCACTTTTCTTCATTGTTTTCTCAACCATGAAAAGGGAAAATCGCCATCTTGTAGAAGGAGCGGAGGCATATGGTAACAAGTGATAACATAAGGTTAGGGTTTTTATTAAAACAAAACCGAGCAACTACTTCCTTCTTTTTCTCTTTATCGGTTCCACCGAAACTTTTCCTTAGTTTAGGGTTTCTTATCCCACTTAAGATATATTTAAATAAATCAGTAAATCCTATAATCCTATAATATTAAAATAAATAATACTAACCATTAAAAAGTGATAAAATAAAAAATTTAAATTTCACAATGATTATATTATCTCTCAACAATCTACACTGAAACCCTAATTCCAACAGAGATATCTTCTTCAAGATCATTTTCGACGATCTCTATGAGATTTTGGTGACAGAGACTTGAAGGCATATAAATAGCGCGATCAGGTGGTGTCGTTTGTGGGAAACAATCTGAGTTTAAGACGTTGAGTGAAGAATTGAGAAAGATAGTAGCGATAACCCTCCAGGATTTAGAACATAAATTTGAAACACCGGACCAAGGCGCAATCAATTAAGTAAGCTGAAAGTCTCATTGCGAGACAAACGGCGGTGGAAAGTCCTAGTGAGAGTGACTCTTCAACGACTACAATAACTGGAGGAACAAATAAAGGACATGGAAGCAAAGGAGGCCAAACTAACTAAATGATGACTTGGGAAGCAGCATTTGAAGGACGGGAAGAGCGAGAAGGCCCGACGACCTGCTATAATACGGGTGGAAAAATTCATCCCAGAAGCATGTCAAGGCTTTCTAGATAAAAATAAAGCGCCCCTCGCCCGACAGAGGTCGCAGATTTCGCGACCCAACAGGAACTCCTGGAAGAAAATGAGGGGCAGTTGACCGAGCAACGATAGTTGTTAAAGTAAAAGAACAGGTAGAGGATCCAAAAATGCAGAGAGAGAACAAACTCCAGCAAATTGAGAGAGACGAGCTCGCACGTAAAATCACGCAACAACATGCAATCTTGCGACAGATTAAAGTGCTTCAGCTGGTTGAGAGACAACAAATGGAGGAATGGGAACGCGAACTATACGCGGTTCAGAACTCTGAACGCATTGCTCACCAACCTTGGGTCATTTCCCCCATTAGTTAATGTTGGAATAGCCATATCATACCAAGAGGCCAGAGCAATTCGAAGAGGTAGGCGGCCAAGGCTCTGCGAACCAAACACCATCGAGTAAAGTGAGACCCCTTTGTGAGCCCCTAAACTTGGTTAAAACTGCAAACTCGTGGGGTATTCCTTTTACATAAAAAATAACATGGGATGAACTCCCCTCCTGTTTCAGAGAAGTACACTTAGAATATGATGGAACCGACGACCCAGCCGAGCATTTGCACCGATTCTGAAACCTAGTTTTACTACATCACTTCTCGGATGAGTTTAAGTGCCACGTATTCACAACCATGTTGGCCGGCCCAGCTCAGGCTGGGTTCAACAAGCTCCCCAGTGGTTCCATATCGTCATTTGGAGAGTTTAGTGACCTCTTGATCAGGCATTTCACTAGTTCGAAGAAATAACATAAGACAACAGTGTCATTGTTCTATTTGAAACAAAAATATGAAGCGCAGTTAAGATGTTATATTTAACAGTTCACCGGGGTTTTTGGAATGCCTCCAACACAAAGGGAGGTGCTCATCAACGCATTTGTGCATTTGTGTAGTACGGATTCTAAGGAGAAAGAAACTCGCTCTTAAGCCGGAGCTAAATCCACCGAAGCTAACCGAGAGGAAGAAATGTTAGTTTCGCTCGCAGGTTTCAAACTGCTTGACTAGATATAGATTGGAAAGATGCTCAGTCTCTAGGCTACTCAATCGACTTACCGACTCAAGTAACTACGAAGGAAAGGAGCTATGAAATTAAGGCATAAATAGCAGCAAGGGAACTGGTACCACCTGTCGAAGAAAGGGAGTTTCAAACCACCTGGCTTCTGTTTTGGGTAGAGCTTGCAAGGGAACTAATACCACTTATCGGAGAAAGGGAGTTTCAAACTAAGTATTTATTTAATCATTTTAAGATGTGTTCGTTCATCCTGTTTGCCTCCGACTCATCAAGCTCGATGTTCTCTCCTACAATAGCGCTAACACCCTCATCAAGATTTATTGGGACAAGCTCAGAACTGTCCACGGGGATCGAATGTTCACCGGGATGGGCAGGGGGGAAACAATAAGTCAGCAATTGAGATGCAATTTGAAAGGCGCTTTCCAAAGCTATTGGGCATCATCAATAGCTTCCCGAGAAAGGCCAAGTCCCTCCCGGCAGTAAGACTTTGCCATAGTCGAAGCATGCGCCATAAATAATTTCGACTTCCACAACAACTCGATGAGATCGGCACGCAGCTCGTCAAGGAGCAACTTCCCCTTATCCGACCTAACGAAACCCTCATCTCCGACTACCCTCCCCACATTAAAGGTCGTTGGAATCTGTTCGGTTAAATGCTCTCTCCAGCTCGGTGATCCGGGTATCCATCGAGTTTTGTTTTGCCAGCAGATTGGTGCATTTTTTCTCCGCCTTGCTTTTCTCATCGCCTCCAGCTCGGTATGGGCTGCCTTCAAGTTCTTAGCATCTGCTCGCAGCTTTCGACATTCAGCATTAGCTCAATCCATTGCCTGACTCAATTCTCGGACAATTTGTTAGGATCCGAAGCCGCGAAAACTGTGTATCCGTAAGGAGTATTTGGAATTAAAAAAAAAATAAAAAAAGTTATAATTTTTTTAGGGAGGAGGGAAACCAACGGTTGTATACCAGGGTCCCTGTTGACCAGGATATGCCCTTAGGATATGTATTACAATTTGTAAACATTTGCCCAGCTCTATTCAATCTAACATGTAAAGACGTGCACTGATTATTTAGAAAAGAAGATTGCATTCGAATGAAAGATATCTGAACTAACAATTTGAAATTCATACCTATAATATATAAATTCATTAGTGTATTCATTCGATAACTAATGTAAAATCTTTATATTAATTCGATTGCTACAATTATAATAATTGAACCAATTCGTCAGGAAAGGGACAATCATCAACCTTAGAAAAAAGAAAAGCCAAAAATAGCGGCAGAAAACAAAATACTCAAGCAGCAACAACACTTTGAATCAAAACTCGAGCAGTATGAAGTTCCACGAATAGTATATCATGAATGATTGAACTATTATCATCTAAACACCAGGAAATAAGTTGCGTATAAAACATTACGAATGTCATTACATGTTTATACTCTGGATCCGGAAAAATAATGTAACTCTATATATTCTTCAAGTTTATAACTAACTAGGCTAATAATCTTTAGCAAAATACAAATCAAGTATTTAGACGACTCTGTGGCTTTGATCCGGTATTAGCAACTCCGCGTAATCATCCACTGTAACCTATACAAATTATTAGTAAAATATTATTAACCAAGAAATAAATTGTAATATAATCTTATTATTATATATAAAAGAAAGAAACGCTAAGGCAACCCTAAAAAAACCCAAATGGTATTCTGTAATTATTTATTTTTAATATTTTTTGTCTACTAATTTTCTAACCTTCAAGAATCCTTCCAGTTTCAATCTCTTATTTTTCATCGATATATCTCAAATCTTAAGAGATAAAGATATAAATTCTATTTTGTTAAATTTTAACCTATTTATTGCGATTATAAATCTTAATATGTAAGATTTAAAAACTAATGTTATACAAAATATGAATAGTACTGCATTCTTAAATTTTACTATTCAAGTGTACTATATATTTTTTATTATGTATTAAATTGATAATTTTTTTTCACTTTTAAAATATTATTCCGTGCATCGCACGGGCAAAAATACTAGTAATAATAATAATGAATAAAATAGGCTGGCCTACCTCGTATCTGGTGCCACGATGGGTATACTCCACACACAAGTGTTTAACTTGTCCAGGACAAGGATCACAAAACCCCATAATTCCAGATTTTTTAACACCTTGGTGTAGCTGCACACACGCAAGCACGCACAACAAACAATATTGTCAATAACAACTTGTGCGTACAAGACACATAGACAATTATATTTTCATGAATACGGATGGTCATAAAAATATGTGTACAAGAAAGAAAGAAAGAAAGAAAGAACGAACCCAACCTTGAGTTGCCCAGAATCATTGACGAGAAAATTCAGAGGTACTGTGACATCAATAATCTGTGACGCCACTTCATCTTCTTCTTCTTCTTCTGTTTCTTGTTCCGACATATTATGCCGAGCTTTGATATTCCCGTAAATAGCCTTAACAATAACAAGTCCACCCATTTCTAGTTGCTTATTTCTTTTCCTATTCGCAACATTCTGCAATAGCTGTTGAGCTTTCTTAGCTGCTGTCCTTGCCTCTTTAACCTGCCCAAATAATATTCATAAATAGATTAAAATCAAGATTGTTAGGTTGAAGAAGCATATAATAAATTAATTACCTGGCCTCGAGTCTTTTCAAACTTGTCCAAACCCTTTTGCTTTTCCCGTCTACGATAATAGGGTTTAAACACAAAGTTCTGAAATGAAATAAAAATGGAATCAACAAGCACTCTACTCTATAAGCTCTTCTGTTTTACTAATACAATAATCTAAACAACTGATGAACAAGTCAATCCAAGTTCATTATTGTAAACAAAGCCAGTTAAAAGTATCAACAACTGAGATCGTATACCGTGACTATAACCATTCGATTCCACATCATTCAGATTAAGTTAACAAACACACGCAAAATGCTCCAAATTTAATATATATATAAATTACAACCACCCTTCTGAGGTATTGTCAAATTACGAAAAAAAACCCCTCATGTTTGGCTAATTACAACAACCCCTTCAACTATAAATCTTGTTACATGTCCACCCTTGCGGTGTCAAATTTAGTGGAATCTTCTAGATTATGTGGAATATTCTCAATTTCGTACCTATTTTATCCCATTCAACATCCACATTTTGAAGAAAGATGATTCATAAGATGTCTTTTTTGGCTTGTATATATCAGATTGTGGTGGATCTGAAACTGCATTTTTGCACAAAACGAGTACAAACTAGAGAACATTTCACGGAATATAGAAGATTATGTAGAATTTGACACCGTAAGGGTGGACGTGTAAGAAGATTCATTGTTGAAGGGGTAGTTGTAATTATCCAAACATGAGGGGTTTTTTCGTAATTAGACCATACCTCAGGGGTGGTTGTAATTTACCAATACACACACACACACACACACATATATATATATATATATAGAACTCAAATTCTCAACTAAGAAATCATTCAATAGACTGGAAACCGGACCTTGAGAGTAAAATAAAGAGATACTGGAATAATGAATGCCCCGGTTGCAAAAACTGGATTCAGATGATTGGACAACAATATCTGCAAGTCATAATACAAATATATCAATATACCGTGTTCACATGGTTGATAGAAAATTATTATACCATTAGTCGAAGTAGTGGTATAAGTTAAACTACACCCAATACACTATATTAGAGAGAGAAACAAAGAACAAAAAATATTTCAGTCAGCCACTAAAGAATTGTACCATGGATCGAGATTATATTGACTGACTCTATGAGACAACTCCTATCAACGGACGAATAAATTTGATACCAAGATATGGATTTCAAACATCAAAAAGATGATTAAGAATGCACTTACAGGAACAACCAACTTTTGCCCACCACGATGCAATTCAAATTTCCAAATCAGTCCCTATAATTACAAGTTCAAGAGTGAGTGATATAACATGAAAAATGCTATATATATATATATATATATATATACACACATACATACATATAAAAGAAAAAAAGAAAAAAAAGATTATTTAAGATTGGAAATGGGCCATAAATAAATTGATTAATTTACGAAATGCAATTTGAAAGACAAAAGCAAAACTTGCGATCTTTAGAGTGAACTTCATGAGAATTGGTCAATGGTTTGGTCAATGGTGTGACAATTTGCAGATATACAATGAAGTATCAAAACAGTAGCCGCGGCCAAAACTCCATACCTGAATTCCAATGGAATATAACATTCGAACAGTGCTGGATTTTGATACTTTTCTTCCACCCCCAATTTCAAGTGCAAGTGCACCACTGCAAAAACGTAGAGCATGTCACAAGTCTCGCCTACATGCCAGATTTTGAAGTATTATTGCATCTAAGACTACACATATTCGAAAATTTCAATCCGGTTTATTTCAGATAGATATAAGTTTTAGGCGTTATCCATAGAGTGAGACTTCCCTTTTCATCTCTTAAATATTCAAACATTTCTACACGTATAATACGCCCAACACCTCTTCGTAGATTTCCCTGTTAGTTTCAATGGTATATTAACTTATTTTCTTACAACATTTTTCTACTAAATTACACATCTAATCTAGCAACAAAGTACTCCGCACAGTGAATCTTCATACATAATGTCGACTGTAAGTCAATCCAACAACCATAATAACTTTACATTGATTAAGCACAAAACGGCAGTAGATTAATAAGCTAGCATAATTTCTATTCCTCAACTTTGCTTCAGATAAACACTTATCAAATTAATTTATTTAGGCGTACTGCTGAGTTGTTAATATTGCATCGATGCATGTATGACCATAAATCTTTCTGAAATATTTAATTGATAAAGTTGTATTAAACAATAGAGGCATCTGAACAAAAAAGCTGATCCTGACTCGATAATGTTTATATATCATATGGTAAAAAAATGGAGAAAAATTAAAAATACACACCTTCCAACTGTGCCGGCAATTCGTCCATGTGATTTAGCGGAAAAGAAATGAGTGTAGTGAGCAGTTGCACCAAACGAGCTTGTCCCAATCTACAACAGTAAGACAATTAGAATGGAATTCGTTTCTGTTTCTCATTCATAAAACAAAAATATGACGTGTCTGAAACGACATCGGAGCACATTTAATTAGGGGTTTTCTTTTTTGCATAAGATTCGAGTATCTAGACATGTGCTGTTACACGATTTTCCATCGAAGTTATGATGACTAACTAGTCTTGTAGTACATTTTGCATAACAGAGTAAAAAAATTAAAATTAAAAATTAAATTGTATTTGTAGAATTCATGCACAGATTGCTCAAGCCGTAGAGTAATAATTTAACAACTCTGTCAAACAGTTTTAAATAATAATCTCAAGAGATAATGCACGTTGACCAGCATGCATAGCAGACACTAGACTTTATTGCAAGCAGAAAGATAGATCAGAATTTCGGAGTTTCTAAAAAAAATTAATCGAGCCATTTTTATTAAATGAAAAATATAAAAATGAGAAACGAAATGCAAACGTTGAAACAACATACAATTTAAAAGGGACGTTTCTGCGAAAAATTTGCAATACATAAGTGAAAAGATAAATAAGATAAAGTGAAGTAAAGAAGGCTGCTACCTTAATCCCTCCCGAAGCAGACATATTTTCGTCTTTCTTTCTCCAGCCAACACCTATAGATGATTCTACACCTAAAGAGAGATGTATCTGAAAGACGACCAGAAGAAAAGCGAAAGAGACGTTATATTTAATATGAGGAATTCACTGCATTTGATTCGGTCCTCACGTCAAACAAAAATGATGTAATAAGCATAGAAAGATAGTAATTAATTACAATAAATAAGAAGGAAAGAACAAGTTTTTTTTCTAATGCAGAAAAGCTTACGTTTCCATTTGTTGTCTCCGAGAGTTGACGGCTCCAAGTGTTTGATAGATTAATCGAGCCATCTCTCAAAGACATGGTAATCCCCATTATTGCAGTAGAGTGAACCGACAATTGTCTTGAAAGTGGAACACAAAAACAGGTGTGCGTGTGTGTGTAAGTTTAATTGAATAAAAAATTGAATTTGAAATCATTTGATAGAAAGATGGTAACTACCGAGAAGATTGCATTCCTAATAACGACTGCAAACCAATAGAGCCCATAAATTCAACAGAAGAAACCGGGGACAAATTATGCCTAAGGATAGCAGTCGTTGCACCACCACCGGCATTTGAGTTCACCGCCAAATTCCCACCGATAGCCAGAGAAGTGTGCTTCGATATTTGAGTTTGAACTTCACTCGCCATAACCATCCTAAATTAATTGATTAATAATATCTTTGTCAAATAAAACTAAAACCGTACGACGGAAAAAAAAAATGATTTATTTAGTGAGCTTGAGCTTTAATTATTATTACCCTCTCATAATGCCGTCACCATCTACAAAATCAGGCCACGACAAATTTGCCAAAATCGAACCAGAAGGTTGGAAATGCGCTGCAACTTTTTCTTGTTCCATCTGACGCTTCAATCTCTCGAGTTCTTCCTTTATCTCTTCAACTTTGTTCAATTTGGGGCCGAGTTCCAGACCGGAATTTAGTCCCTCCATACCATAAATATCGTATATCATTCTCTTTTTTTCATCTGTTAAAATTTCATAAGCTTCACATACTCGTTGAAAGTTCTCTGTAGCGATCTCCTTCATCTGAGCAGCAGCGTTCAAGAAAGAGGATCATATTAGCGATTTCCTTTATATGAAACTGAAACACGACATGTAGTATAAGAAAATATATATATATATATGATAGAATATGCATTTGTTGAAAATAGTTGTTTTGCAGTTTCTAATACAGGATCTCGACTTTTAAACAATAAACAAATATATAAAACTCATGAATGCTTAAGCATGATTTAAACCCATGTAGCAGAACATTTGTTTCCTAATAGGTTTAAACAAGTAGTTATAGTTTCGGTCAAGGAAAAGGATAGATTTTGAATGGAAAAGCACGAAGCAAATATCTTTGATTGAAAACACAATGTCAATAAAACTAAATTCCTAACTTCAGAGTCGTAAAAATTGATTACTGAACCATAGTATCAAAAGCCACATATAATCCAATGGCTCAGCGAAATAAAATTGATTATTCGCTGAGCTCAGCATCGCAAAAACAATGTAAACCTATATACTATAATCCACTTTTGTTTTCAAAATCTAATGTAGAAACTAAATAGAGGTTATATTAAGTAGATTCAGCACCATTCATATATACATGAAAAAAAATATATAAATCCAATTCCCCCTCCGACCCTCAATCCGAATTAAATTAAAAGGCGAAACGAAAATATACTCCAAAAAAATCAATTTTACCAAACGGAAAGCATAGATAAACAGAATTAGAACAAAAAAATAAAAAACAGATAAAAATTATTTAGAAAAAAAATTAAACAAGGGAGTAAGGGTTTAGTACTTGTGGAGATTGGCATTTATCAGGATGATAAACTTGAGCCCATTGGCGATAAGCCCTTCTGATTTCTTCATCAGAAGCTTCGGGCGATATGTGCAGCAAAGCATAGAGTTCTTTGTTGTTGGGTTCTCCATTTTTTTCATTCATCTGCTCGCTCCTCTGTCACGATTAATTCCGAAAAAGGGGTTTTGGGGGTTTAAGCAGAAACAGAAGAAATTCAATTAAATAAAAACAACCAAAAAAAAAAAAAAAAGTCAAGTAAGAAGAAGTCTACGGATATTCAATGTTGCTTGTTTCAGAGAGGGGCCGACGATTCTTCGTATGTGAAACGCAGTTCTTTTACCTTTCGTGGGCGTGGGGCAATTTCAATTAAGATTGTTTTGTTTTTTTTTTTTTTATTATTCGATATTTTTTGTTTAATAATGCATTAAACCCCCAGTTATCATTTATTTTGTTGGGTAATTTGGATTAGACTTCAAACCAGCTATTACTTGGACATCAGCCCTTCTTTTTCTTTTTTTTTTTTCTTTTTTTTTATTTCAATAAACCCCTTCCCCAAAGTATCCTCTCAAGCTTCATTCGAAATAATTCTAAGAAAAAACCCATTTTAGGCTTCTCTTTTTTTTTTATTATGTATATATTAATTTTTATTTTATTTTTGTATATTTTACTTTTTTTATTGTATATTTTACTTTTTTCTGTTTGTTTTTTATTTTAAATTATTTTATCTGACTCTGATCAATTGACTTTGAACTTCCGATCAATTGACTTCCCACTTCCGATCAGCTAACTACTGACTTGCAATTTTTTATAGGTGCGGGTTGCCGGAGCTTTGATCAACTATCTTCTGGCTTACGATGAACTGACTTCCCACTTACGGGCAACTACTTTTCGTCAAGTCAACTAAATCACGTTAACTTAATCAGGTTAACTAGTTGAAGTCAACTGACCAGAGATCAGCAGATCGCTCACGATTAATTAATAACTTCCAATTAGTTAACTTGATATAGTTAGCTGATGTTTAAAAAAATGGACGTTGGAGCTCTGGTTAGTTAACTTTCAACTATTTAACTTCTAACTAGTTACCTTCATTAAGTTGACTTTATTAGTTGGTTGACTTTCTAATGGCGGACCGCACCGGAGTTCGAATCAATGATCGGATGACTTTCAATCAGATGACTTTCAATCAGATGACTTCAGTTAGTTTACATGATTAAGCTAACTTGATTTAGTTGAGTTGATGAATGTTAGTTAATCGGAATTAGGAAAGCACCTGATAGTAAGTCAGAAGTTGGAAGTCAACAAATTGGCGCTACGGGAACTCGCGACGAAAAAAAAATCACAAGTCAAATGATAGTTGATCGAAAGTCACAAGTGATATCGTCTCCTCTCCCTTGTCTCATGTCCTCTCCTCTACTCTCTCCCACATCTTCTCTCTTCTATTCTCTACTCTTCTCTCTCGTTTCTTCTCTCTTCACCTCTCCTCTTTTTGTGTCTCTCTTTTCTCTTCCTCTTGCATCATCTCTTGGTTCACTTGCATTCTGTTAGAGTAGGTGACCAACAAGCCAACTTGTGGTTGTGTTCTTTTCATTTAGTCTTGTAATAAATAATCTTTTTTCGTATTAATGATAAAACACTTTGGCATTCTATATCTTTGTCCCTTGTACAAACATAGATATAGTCCTTACAGTTATTACAATTACCTATAATTGTTCTATTAGGATCGTGAGATATTTAATCAAGTATTATAATTGTTAAACCGTGTTCCTAGTCGAAGGGTTACGCCACCAATGAGGATATCGGCATTTCCCATTAAGGGACTAGCACTTAGTGTATGTGTACTGCGTCTCATCAGTAAACGCTATTGTCATATCGGCATGCATAAGTGGGTGATCGTAAGTTAACGAGTTCACTGAACTCCATCATCCTATAAATCTCTAAGTGGTTCCCAATAATCGAGTAGAGATCTCTATGATATAGTTGTACACCATTAGTCCTTAAGACCTAGACGTCACCGTGACTTCACTAGAGCACCAACTGTATTGTGACCAGTCCCGGAGTTCCACCGAAAACCACCCCAAGGGCCAGTGTTCGTGCAGTCCGAAAACTAGTGGGAGGTCTGTGCATTGTAGACGGGGATTCGGTCGCTAGAATAGTATTGGATGTCCTGTGTTTTCTCATAATTTGTAATCTTTAAGTCTCTAGCCACAGCTAACTAAGTAATGATTAGAGAATTTGATTCTCTAAGTCATGCACGTAACGATTACTACACTTAGAACGATTGCACGGTTATTGAACTACAAAGGAGGTCTCGATGAACCAATGCCTCTAGTTCAATCGGGACATATGAATCGATGGGATCGTACTATACGTTAACTATATCACACGGTTCTTGCAGACAGTTCATTTGTATCTAGGGAATCATGATGCGTAGTTGTTAGACGCCAATCTTGATTTGTTGGGTGATTAAGTTGAAACGATCTTCATCATAACTCTAGGGACGAGTTTAAACCACAAAGAGTTGTGGACCCACAGCTAGCTTACACCTGAACCATCGAAGGCCACACTGCTCGTGCACTCGAGTTCTTTGAATAAGCGGTCAAAGATAAAAATGTTTAATCTTTGCATAATTGGAAATCAATACGATTGAGTCCAACATTAGTAATTAGGAATTATGAATGAGAATAAGAAAATGAAAGAACTAGGCGAACATCTTAGTGAACTTTCTAAATTGGGATGTTTCCAAAATTAGCAAGTCCACTGAATTAGGGCTTCCAGTTTTAGAAATTGGAAATCGAGAATTGGCATTTGTGATTACGAGGACATTTCAATGATTCCAAAAATATAATTGTTATAATTTTACAATCATTGAGTTATGAGAAACGAGCGAAAAAAGACTAACAAACTTAAACTGTTGGGCCCGGTCCAACTTAAGCCCGTTAGAGCTTTTATACAAGACACTATAAATACAAGATTTACAGGTCTTGTTAAAACACACAAGACACAATAAACCCTAGCCGCTCACGCTCACGTCCACTGCCATCTCCACTGTGACACCCCTTTTCTAATTACACTTACTAAGTAATTTAGAATATGTTAACGGGAGACTAATAGAAAATAATAAGTGTGGAATGCTCGTTTTAAAAATCACCTTCTACAAATAAAAAGTTACGCATAAATTTTTCTTTTAAAATCAGAGGAAGAGTGTCCACATATTACCATATCATATACACTTAACCAAGTATCACAAAAGAGGCATGCATGACTAGATTATTTAAAGGGGTCTTAGGATATAGGTCCCTGGTGACAAAACTTATTAGAACTAAATGACAAGTCTAACTAAACATTTGCTTCACATCCTTCATAAATTTTATTCCAAAAATGCCCTCCGCACACAAAATATGAAATTTGCATCAAGTAACATTTAAACTGCGTTTATCATTTTTTATTATTCATTTAACATTTTCATTTTGCATCGAACATTTTTTTTTACGTACAACACATTTACTCTTTTTTTTTATTCATTTTCGTATTTTTTTCAGTATTTAAGAATCTATTTTTTTCCATTATTTTATACGTGATATTGAAAATTATGAATTTAAAAAAAAAATCGGTCTCAGTAATGTATAGACATCCATAGGAAACTATAGAAAACTGTAGAAATCAGTAGTAATCTGTAGTAATCCATAAACATCTATGATAGCATATTCTTGAAACCCTAGTTTCTCCTTTTAACCCTAGCCGCCAGACACCATAGTAACCCATAGACATCAAATCGATTTTTTTTTGGATTCATCCCACCAAACCCTAGATCCACCCACCAAATCCTAGATTCGTGACGCCGAAGGCCACCCACCCCCATCCACGCCTCTAAGGATACCACCACTCCACCCACTCTGCCATCACCTATCCGCGCATCACCGCACCAGCAACACCATTCTCGAACTCCGAGCGCCGCCGCTGGGCCAGCGTCACTCTCGAAGCCGCCTCCGCTACGCATTCCATTGCCGCTTCAGATCCACCGCCTCCACCATAGATCCGACGCGCCACCGCTACCCACTTCGTCGGCGCCTTCACCATAGATTCACCGCAGCCGCCGCCTTAATATTCAGATCTGCCCACTCCGCCGCCGCTTCTCGTCCGCCGCCACCCCCGTTTGCTTCTCCAATCAAAAAACTAGTTCAGAGGGATAGAGAAAGGGAGAGAAAAAGAGAAAAAAAGAAAAAAAAATGAGAGCCAAAGAGAGAAAGAAAGAAAACGATGGAGAGAGAGGGAGAGAAAAGGAGAGAAATGAAGAGACGGGAGAGGGAGGGGATAGAGAGAGAATGAGGGGAGAAGAAATAGAAATAAATTTAATTAAAAAAAAAAGTGAATGAATATGTAGATTAAAATATTTAGGTTATAAGGGTAATTTAGGGATAAAAATTTAATTAAGGATGTATACCATATATTGTTTCAAATTAAGGATTTAATTAAAAGATTGGATTTTAATTTTTTATTTAGTTCAAATTAAGTTTCATTTGAGGGGCTCTTAGCATATTACCCCTTATTTAAATTATCAAGAGTAAAGATTAGGAATTTCAGACAGATTAGGTAGATCAACTTAGAAAATTAATTTCTCTTAAACACTTCATGAAAAGACCTTGAAATGGTAACAAAATACTCTCATATGGGTCTAAATTACTTTGTTGAAATATTTTTAAAATAATATAAGCTATTTGAGAGAAATAATTAAAGACATGCAACTGAGAGTTTGAAAATCCAGAACAGTGGAGGGAGCTTTAAAAATTCAATATAAATTTCCTATTATTCTAAACACTACCAAATGTTATACCAAAACAGAAAATTGAGTTAGGAACATACTCCAATTTAAATAGATTTATTTGAGTTAGCAAAACTTCCCATATTGATGCATGTTCTAAAATGACTCTGCATGTGTATAGTTATGGAAAATAATTCATAATAAATTCATGGACTATCCAAATGATGCAAAAGACCTACCAAAATGACCGTCACAGAAAGACCTATTACACCGTAAAATTAAAATCAATTCTAAACAGAGAGTATATATAATACGCATTATCAAACAACAGGGCAGAACACAACATAAAACTACCCGATAAACATTATATAGAAGTTTGGCAAAAGAGGAAATAATAATCCTAATTATCATTAAATTCAATGTTCTTGCTAATAAGAACCCTCGAGGGGTGGAAGAGTACGATAATAGATACCTAAGACGGTATCGAAAGTCTATAAAATTAAACAATATACACATAGCTAGATTAAGAGCACATATGATCCACACGCCTTCCATATGAACACATCCCTCGAACCTCGAACCCGACTCCAACTTTACGACTCGTGCTCGGGATTGAAAGTACCTACAAGTATTTCAACACCTGTATGAGTCTTTTGGACTCAATGAGAATTTCCGAAGAAATATCGAATACACATAGGCAAACAAGCATATATTTATGATATGTATATATGTATATATGCCATCTCAAATCACACATATAAGCAATATAAACATTTCGATTTTACCTCAATCGTCATTTCATTGAGGAACTTTACCAAATTACCTTTACCTTCTCGGATTACCTCTTAGACCTTCTCATTTTACCTCTTAGACCTTCCTTTCATCATTTCATAAGGAATAAGAGTAGATCCCTTACAAGGGAGTCATTCTTTTACACATACATTCATTCAAGTGCCCATACAATGTGTGAGAAAAATATTTTTGTTCGGATATCCTTTGGAAAATCAAGCAAAACCTTAGACGATAAGCCTTCATTTATTTGGAACCCGTTTCATAAGTGGAATCAAACCACACACTCTTCATCTCATATTTTTTGGGTACCGGTCCCTCATACCCCGTGCTTATTCGATCTAAGTTTTACAAGATTTTCCAACTTTAAAAACGTGCAAGTGAAGTTAGTATATATTCTTCATTTCACATATTCAAAGTTAGCTTTCACATAAGCACACATATTTCCACATATTTCACAAAGGCACATAGTTTAGTCACAAAATCACAAAAGCAAGTAAGACACTTAACAACTCAAGCAAAGAACATAGATCACATATTTACACATATAACAAAACAACTCAAAGCATTCGGTTATTTATAATTACCATCTCCATGTTTCATTAATTAAAGTTCAAGCTCTCTTTCTCAAGAGACTTGAAGTTTTCTTTCAAGTAGCACCAAATTTCCATTTTTTTTCATTTTCTTTCCAAAATATTCGAACCATCAACAATACAATCACACAAAATTCCATTTTTATTAATCTTGTTCTCGATTTTTATCTTCGTATATTATCTTATTACTCATAGATCATAAACCATGGATCGTAAGCTTCCTCGACCCGAGGGGAGTACACTTACAACCATGTAGGTCGATATATATACTCATAGAAACATATATTATATATAGCACATATTGATTATAAATAAACCATGGATCAAGTACTTTCTTCGACCACGCAGGTTTACGAAAACCATGGATCGAAGTTTCCTTAAGATCACGCAGGTCTAGTATATATATATATATATATATATATATATATATATATATATATATATATATATATATATATATATATAAATTACAATATTATTCTTAGTTCTTCAAGATTATATCATTTAAAGCTTAGATTCTTACATGCATGGATGATCAAAACACAAATTCAACAAAAAAATTATTTTCTTCCTCCTTTAGTTTTCGGTCATCACAAGAACTATAACAAGAAATGAAAGAGAAGAAAAACACTATTGGTGTTGAAGCACTTGTAGCAAGAATTTGAAAATTCTCACCTTAGTCTTCTTAGAAAATTTCGAAGAGTGTTCTTTCCTTTCTACAAGGAGAAGAAGAAGAAATTTTAGAGAGAGAGGAAGATGAAGCTTAGCTTCTCGAAATTTTTGAAAATGAAGAAAAGAAAGAAGATGAAGAAGACTTACTCCTTTGGCCAAGAATTTTACTCTTGAAAGAGAAATTCTGGGGCTTTCCTACACTACTAATTTCGAAAATGGAGAAGAAGAGAAAGTGATTTTGATCATTGATTTGTAGAAAGTGTGTAGAGAAGATGAGAAAATAGATGAAAGCTTGGGTTCTATTTATAGAGTAGTGGGGGTCTTGCAACCTTAAAGATTAAGATTTGGATAGAGTGACATTTTTGCAATTTAGGAAAACTTAGGAATTATCTAGAGGGACTTCTTTGCAATTTCATTTAACTATTCAAAAAAAAATTCAAAAAGAAAAATCTTAATGTACATGGGCTCACCTAGAGAAACGTTGTACTCAAGGAAAATTTTGGTCTTGTGTTGTACCATGGTCAAAATTGAGGGATGAAATGGAGAAATTTTCTATTTTTATTTAAGAAAATATGTGATTTAAAATTCTCCTAACAAATAAGTTCTAGCAAACAAAGGAGTATAATTAATCTCTAGATTAATAATTAACTAAGATGATCAACTTAAATTCGTCCAAAATTATTTCGGACTAAAGCATTCTATATGAAATTTCACCGGTTATCACATAAATAAAATCTTAAACTAATAAACGCACATAATAGATAAAATCATGTTAACTAAATAGATGATAATTAATGAACAATCAAATTATCGGAGACGCAGTGTGTTAGATCCACCGCCGTCGTCGCTGCGTCGCCGGAAATCGGCGCCCACGCACCGCAACTCCTCGGTAGTTCTATTCTTTTGTTTTATTTTTCCGGTTAATCTAACTTTTGCGTGTCTAGTGCAATGTATTTAGTACAAAGCGGTATACACGGTGAAATCCGAGAGGAGGAAGACAAAGGAGTCAAATCGCCGAGAAGCACTCACCGAACAGCCGTCGCAAGCACCCTCACGCGCCGCCCGAACACAGCGCATGATTCACACCCGCCGGTGTTGCGCGCGTGTCCGTCACCGCCGCTGCTCTACTGCACGGATTGGTTTTCGTGGCAGTTTGCTTCAATCCGAGAATTCGCCTCACGCTTTGAGAGGTATTTTCGGATCCGTCTTAATTAGGTTTTAATTTATTATGATTAAATTAATTGTTGATATTTGCAG
The DNA here is from genome assembly GCF_000504015.1 of Erythranthe guttata. The sequence continues at coordinate 316,951 of NW_012194986.1, forward strand.
TATGGTTTCCATGAATTCAATATGTAATTGTTGATATATGATTCGGGATTTACTGCGAACATGTTACTTGATTTAATTATCAAATTAATTATATGCATGTTGTATTTTAATTTTCGCTTGAAGCATTAAGGTACGCAATTAATTGCTATTATCGAGTACATGTTTAGATGATTAAAATTGTTTATTTTCTGCGGCGTACACGTGTCTGATTCCCAACAGTGGTATTAGAGCTCGTTGCGCAACTAATTGTGTTATATATTTATTAAAATTGTGATTGTTGTATTATTTAATTGGGTGTTTTTCGAAAGCTTAAAATATTTTTTAAATATTATTTAGAATTTTTCGAGCTTTTAAACTTTTTTAAATTGGAAAATCGGAACTCAAATTTAATTAAAACTGCTGTTTTTAATTTTGTCCGGATCGAACCGGTCAGACCGGCCGGTTCGATGGTTTCTTTCGATCCAACTGACCGAATCGACGTAGAATCGGATAGGTCAGACCAGTTTTCGGTCTGACTGACCCGACCCACTGATTCGGCCAGTTGCGCCGGACTGAACCTGACCGTTGAGGTCCGAACCGGTCAGACCCGTCGGACCAGACCGATTCACTAAATAATAAAAAAAACTCAGATTTCTAAAATTAAACTTAAAACAAATTGATTTTAATTTTTTGCAAATTATTTTCAATTAAACCCAATTAGATAATTGATTCAACAATCAACTATTTTAGTAAATAGGTGTTCGACATCTAAAAGGCCCCAAAACCGGTTACTAAAAGACTCTTGGGGTGGTCAACATGTTTATAGAGAGGCAAATGGTGTAGCCGATGAATTAGCTAAGCTGGGTCATGATCATAAGGAGAAGAAACGGTATTCAGCAGGTGAATTTCCTCGTCAAATTCAACCCTCCATTTTATTAGATCGCGTCGGAATGCAGCGGTTCCGCAAAACTTCGAAGCTCAACTGAAGATGGTTTTTATGATTACCTACAGCCTCATTCAACTCTGTAGTGGTGGATGTTTGGTTATTTGCATTAGTAACCGGTTTTGGGGCCTTTTAGATATCTTTTGTAATTTAACTAGCTATTGGGTTGCTATTCTTAGGATTATCTTATTTCGCCCACATTTGGGTCAAATTGTAATTAGAAAAGTTAGGAGAATCCTCGGCTTTTTATTACCATTGTACGGGTACTATTTCCTTGTGCTAGGCCCACAAGGTTTTAACGAGGCCCCAAACGCCTATTTATAATGGAATAACAAAGTCTTTTTGGCCAAAAAAAAAAAAAAAAAAAAAAAAAAAGGTGTTCGATTGATTAATTAATTCAAATTATTAAATTGATCTTAATTAATAGAACACATATATAATATTGATTGTACTTCAACTTAATTATTGGTAGCTCAATAATATTTGATTGATTTATGCTAATTGAGGTTCTATAATTATTTTGAAAAACCCGATAATTAATTAATATAATTAATTATATAGTTATGTCATATGTTCCTCTTAGGACAATATGCGTTTCCATATACCTTTAGAGACCATAGATGTAGGAATCACATCGACCATTCCAAACCTTCTGATGAGATAATTTTTTTTCCAAAACCCATCATTCTTAATTTAATTAAGAATTATTTCAAGCTATAAAGAAAAAGCAATATGCTGAATTTTTCTTTCCTTCTACCAACGGTTGAACTATGTGTAGCCCTTTGCAATAGTGCAGTAAGCCGTGTTAGCGGGGAGTATTATAGTAAGGTAGGTTGTAGTTCAATTGACATAAAGATGAATGTAGCCATAGAAAAGGTTATGTTGGATTAACGTGGTCGGCTAGATTAACTAGAGACTGCATTAGTTTGGTACAATTAAGTTCTACCAGCATCTTTGATTGGTAGGTTAGACTTGCACACAAAGATTTTGAATTCGCGAGATTAACATAGATCATTATCAAGTGTGAGGAAAATTACTTTAGGATCATATAAATGATATGATTGATTGTGATCCACCTTTGGGCAAATATAATCGGGCTATATTAACTACGGGTTATATAAGTCTATTGGACCTAAAGCCCATTAAAGAAAAAATGGTTTTCTCGTTTGTCTACTAGAGGGTAGTGGAACTCGGTAAAATTAGTGGGAGAACAATTAAATAATAAAATTCCAAATAGTTAATTGTCAAATCATTTAATACGAATCTCTAATAATCCTCTTCTCTAACCTCTCAGATAATCATGTCTAAGAATCCCATAATCTCAATCCTCGACCAAAAACTCAATGGGCCAAGCTACCTACATTAGTTACGTAGTCTAAAACTTGTGCTCACCGTTGAGGGGCGTCTCTATGTGCTAAATGAGAGACTTCCTACTGTTGGGAATCGGGCACGTGTACGCAACGGAAAACAAAAAAATTACGTGAATTAAACAATTTAAATCACATAAACACATGCTCGATTCATATTTAAACAATTAATTGCGTACCTTTGCGCTTTCACCGAAAATTAAAAACAACAACAATCATGCGTATTAGTTTAATCGACAGTAAATCAATTAGCATGCTCGCCGTAAATCATGAATTTCATATAAACACGAAAAATATATAAATTCACGAAAAACATACTACGAAAACAAACACATATAATTTAATCTAATTAACTTAAAAACCTAATCGAATATCGGATTCGAAAGTTTACCTCTTGAAGCGTGAGGTAGGCACACGAATCAAAGCAAGACTACCACCGAAACCAATCCGTGCAGTCCAGAGGAGCAGCAGCGGTGCGGTGGCGGCTTACGCGCTCAACGACGGTGGCGCGTGGAGTCTACGCGTTTCTTCAGGCGGCGCGTGCGGCGGTGGCTCGGCAGCGGCTTCTCGGTTCTTCGACTCTTTGATCTTCCTCCTCTCGGATTTCACCTCGTATACTTCCATCTATTAAGTACGTGGCACTAGACACGCAAAAGTTAGAATAGACGGAAGAAAAGACAAGAGGAAAAAGAACTACCAAAACCAATAGGCGCAAGGGGCCGATTCTGGCGACGATCGGCGGTGGTGGCGGCGGCCGTGGGTGAGTCTCGGCCGTGAGGTGTGAGATCCGAGCGGCTAGGGTTTTGTGATGTGTTGTGTGTTACGCAAGACCTATAAATCATGTATTAATAGTGTCTTGTATAAAATCCCTAACGGGCTTAAGTTGGACCGGGCCTAACAACTTAAGTTCGTTAGTTCTTTACTCGCTCGTTTCTCACAGCTCAATGATTGGAAAATCGTCACGATTATATTTTCAGAATCATTGTAATGTCCTCGTCATTACGAGTGCCAATTCTCAATTTCCAATTTCTAAAAGTGGAAACCCTAATTCTGTGGACTTTCTAATTTGGAAACTTCCCGATTTAGAAAGTTCATTAAGATGTTTGCCTATTCTTTTCCTTTTCTTGTTTTAATTCATAATTCCAAATTACGAATGTTGGACTCAATCACATTGATTTCCAATCATGCAAAGATTAAACATTTTTATCTCTGACCGTTTATTCAAAGATCTCGAGTGCACGAGCAGTGTGACCCTCGATGGTTCAGGTGTAAGCTAGCCGTGGGTCCACAATCCTTTATGGTCTAAACTCGTCCCTTAGAGTTACGATTAAGATGAAGCTCGTTTCAACTTAATCATCTTAATCACCCTTAGGTGTAACGAGCTTCATCGTAATCGTGGGTGATTAAGGTTAAACGAGCTTCATCTTAATCGTAACTCTAAAGGACGAGTTTTGACCACAAAGGGTTATGGGCCCACGACTAGCTTACACCTGAACCATTGAGGGTCACACTGCTCGTGCACATGAGATCTTTGAATGAATGGTCAAAGGTAAAAATGGTTTATCTTTGCATGATTGGAAGTCAATATGATTGGGTCCAACATTTGTAATTTGGAATTATGAATGAGAATAAGAAAAGGAAAAGAATAGGCGCACATCTTAATGCACTTTCTAAATCGGGAAGTTTCCAAATTTAGAAAGTGCACTGAATTAGGGTTTCCACTTTTAGAAAGCTGGACATTGAGAATTGGCACTCGTAATGACGAGGACATTTTAATGATTCCGAAAATGTAATTGTTTCAATTTTCCGATCATGGAATTGAGAGAAACGAGCGAGTAAAAGAACTAACGAACTTAAGCTGTTGGGCCCGGTCCAACTTCAGCCCGTTAGGGTTTTATGCAAGACACTATAAATACTTGATTTATAGGTCTTGCACAACACACAACTAGAAAAACCTAACCCTAGCCGCTCCCTCTCTCCCGGATTGCACGGATTGGTTTCCGTGGCAATCTAGCTTTGCCTAGTGCGCCTACCTCACGCTTCAAGAGGTAAAGTTTCGAATCCATTGTCATTCGATTCGGTATCGTTTAAATTAAATATGCATGTTCGTTTAAGTAAGATACTTGTATGATTTTATGTGACTACATGAAATTGTTTAATTACTGCGAGCATGATTATTCGATTTAAACGCCAGCATGCTAGTTGATTTAATTTCGATTAAGTAAATAAGTATGTATGTTGGTTTTTTTTTAATTTCGCTGGAAGCGCAAAGGTACGCAATAAATTGTTTTCAATTATCGGGCATGTGTTTATGTGTTTTAAATTTGTTTAAATCGCATAAAATTTTTGTTTTCCGCTGGGAACGCTTGTCCGATTCCCAACATGACCCTCGATGGTTCAGGTGTAAGCTAGCCGTGGGCCCACAACCCTTTGTGGTCAACTCGTCCCTTAGAGTTACGATTAAGATGAAGCTCGTTTCACCTTAATCACCCAACGAATCACGATTGGCGTCAGCAACTATGCGTCATGATTCTCTAGATACAAATAAAGTGCCTGCAAGAACCTTGTGATATAGTTAGCGTACAGTACGATCTCTTCGATTCATATGTCCCGATTGAACTAGAGGCATTGGTTCATCGAGACCTCCTTAGTAGTTCAATGACTGGGCGGTTGTTCTAAGTGTTGTAATCGTACGTGCATGACTTAGAAAATCGAATTCTCTAATCATCAGTTAGTCAGCTCTGGCCAGAGACTTAGAGATTACAAACTATGAGAACACACAGGACATCGAAGACTATTTTAGCGATCGCATCCCCGACTACAATGCACAGGCCTCCCACTGGATTTCGGACTGCACGAACACTGGCCCTTGAGGCGGTCCTTGGTGTAACTCAGGGATAGGTCACGATACAGCTGGTCCTCTAGTGAAGTCACGGTGATGTCTAGGTCATAAGGACTAATGGTGTACAACTATACCATGGATATCTCTACTCGATTATTGAGAACCACTTAGAAATTTCTAGGGTGAGGGAGTTCAGTGAACTCGTCAACTTACGAGCACCCATTTATGCATGCCGATATCACAATACCGTTTACTGATGAGATGCAGTACACATACACTAAGTGCTAGTCTCTTAATGGAAAAGGCCGATATCCTCATTGGTGGCGTAACCCTTTGACTAGGAACACGTTTAGCAGTTATAATACTAAAGTAAATATCTCACAATCCTAACGATCAATTACTAGTACTTGTAATAACTGTAAGGACTATATCTATGCTTGTGACAAAGTGACAAAAATATAAAATGCCAAGGTGTGTTTATCATTAATACGAAAAAGGTTTATTTATTACAATAATAAATGGAAAGACCATAGCCCCAAGTTGGCTTGTTGGTCACCTACTCTAACACTGAGAACACATGGATTTAGAGAGACGAACCTATGCGACATTGACAAGAATCCCTTCTTGGATTCTTCCATGCTAAACCGAACATGCGATCCGAATAATGCTCCTTTATCTTGATTATTTCGCGTGGGAGAACTTCTTGGATAATGAACGGCTCCAACCACTTTGATTTGAGCTTGCTTGGGTACAACCAAAAACGTGATTTGCTCAGTGATATAATTGTCCCTGAAATTTTCGTTTGACTCTATCCTTATGACCCCAATAGCTTGCATAGGCCTTCTCTCGTGGCCTGTTTGGGTCTTTGGGTGGCAACATCCGTTTCCTCTCATTTTCATTACCTTCAACATCCCAAATCTTATGACTATCTCTCGAAGGAGTTGAGATTGAGTCCACAAAGCAAACTTGCTCCTTCCGTATCTCATTACCGCCATCATCTCCTGCACTCAAAGATGCTTCCCAATGGTCTAAGATCAAAACATCACAATTTTCAAGATTTGTAAAATCCATAATATCAATAGAAAAACAAGCATTATTATCACATGGATTTTTATTAGCACTTAAAACATTAAATTTGATCGTTTAATCATGCACCGTCATCGTAAGATCACAACCAGCACAGTCAGTTAGAGTTCTCGACGTGGCTAAAAACGGTCTCCCTACAATAAAAGGTATCTCCCCATTCTCATCTATATCAAGTATAACGAAATCATCAGAGAAGATAAATTTATCAACTTTTACTAGAACATTCTCTAAAATACATTTTGGGTATACTAAAGACCTATCAGCTAATTGAAGAGTTATAGCCGTTGGTCCAATCTCACCAAACCCAAGACTTTTATAAGTGGAATAAGGCATAAGATTAATGCTAGCACCTAAATCAATAAGTGATCTGATTTTTTTACCTCCAATAGTACAAGGGATAGTAAACTTACGTGGGTAGCCGAGTTTTTGTGGAAGAGGCCGAGTAAGAATTGCACTACATTGCTCAGTGAGTTGGATCATCTCGTTCCCTTGAAATTTCTTACCCTTTGTCACGAGGTCCTCGAGGAATTTCACCCACTTTGGCATCTTTTGAAGTGCTTCTATGAAATGGATATGTATATGAATTTCTTTCAACTTGTTCAAAAAACCTTGGCATTCGGCATCGAGCTTTTTACTTAAAACTTTTGAGGATAAGGAATCGGTGCGGCCCTTGCAATCACTGTTGATTGCGGTTCTTCTTCAATTGCCTCTTTTTCTTCAAGCTCTCTCGTTTCTCGATTATCGTGTTTCTCTTCTTTTTCCGTGGGGCTTCTTCCAATTTCTTCCCATTTTTCAGCGTGACTGCTTGGCAAGTCTCGGCCTCGATTTTTTGTTTGAAATATTTGGGGGTATGGTATCGGTTCCACCCATCCGGCTAAAATTGCTTGCGATTTGATTTGAATTTCTTCTTTTTCTTCGATCTTGAAACTGAAAGCTTGGCAAGTCTCAAACTTTTGCTTTCGAGGATACCAATTGAAGTGGAGGGTTTCTTCAAACAACAAAGGGCTGGGTCAACTATTCAATCAAATGATATTAAGCCTGTTTCCCATCTCTTCTCGAGAAACAATGGGGCTATTTCTTTGCAAAATTGTGCTCAATTTCATATGTGGCAATTTTGCCAAGATCTCTTCGTTAGTTGGGAGAAGAATCTGCACGAATCGGATTTTTTGAGGAACGTATCGAGAGAGAATTTGATTTGGTTAGACAATGTGTGGTTGGTAAACAAGGATCGGTTTTTTAGAAAGGTACGGAATGTATCGTCAAATATTCAATATGATTCCACAAGATCCAGTTTTGTTCAAGTAACGGATTCTAGCCAATTGAAAGGATCTTCTGATCAATCCAAAGATCATTAGGATTCCATTAGTAATGAGGATTAGGATCTCACGCATATACATCGAAAAATTCATATTCACAAACCAATAAAAAAAAGAAAAACATGTTGATTATATCAAATTTTGAGGCACCAATCATTTTAGTTCATCATGGGTAGAGACACTATTGCTGAGATAATAACCTCTATATGAAATGCTGATATGGATAGAAAATGAGTTGTTCGCATAGCATCTACTAATATTACCGAAAATATTGTGAAAATACTTTTCCGAGAAGATTTTATCGAAAACGTCAGAAAAAAACAAATATTTTTTGACTTTAACTCTGCGGCATAGAACATAATTTATTTCCAAAAGAAAGTTAATGGTTAATTCCACAAAACAAAAAATCTTTTTTACGAGGTACACAGCTAAATTTTGATTCATTTGTCCCAAAGTTAACCATAGATAAATTCCCCTTTTGATTTGGGAGTATTGACTACACCCCTAATCCTGAGCTTCATGGTACTTTTACGAAGTGACATGTCAGATCCAGGGCATCCCAATAGGATTGACTGGGATGACAGTTTCTCATTACGAATCTGTAAAATTATAATTTTATTCAAATCACACATCACAGTATACTAGGCCTTCTAATTCTTTACGAGGTTCATCTAAAAGATTCGCAATATAACTGGGAAGACGTTTTAAATACCACACACGGGAAACTGGGCATGCGAGTTTGATGTAGCCCATTTGATATCTTCATATCCGAGAATCAACAAATCCGACCCCGCATTGTTCACAAAATTGCGGGTTTTCTTTTTGACCTCCGATTACTCGATAATTTCCACAAGCACAAATTCCACTTTTTATAGGCCCGAAAATTCTTTCACAAAATAATCCATCTTTTTCCGGTTTATTGGTTTTGTAATGAAAAGTATAGGTTCCAATATTGGCACTAATGGTACGTAAATGTAACTCGTTGTTCAAACAACTATTCAGAGTTTCTAGCGCTCCTTGTAAGGATTGTTGAAAAACCCGTTGCCTGACTTGATTAATTGCCCTTTTTTGTTCAAACTGAATCGTTTCATTTTTATAATTTTCTAATTGTTCCAAAGTCTTATAAGTTGAATTGATCAAATTCAATTTTTCTCGCGCTATCTCAGAGTACCCATTCACCCGAAACTCATCTGCTTCCGTTTCCACTTTCCGTGTCTTACGTATTCGATGGCAATGCTCCTGCCGGACGATTCTCTTGATTCAATGATAGTTGTGCCAATTGGGCCAACACCTCATTAGTGTGTGATTTTTGGGCCGGTGGATTGTTGCCTTGATAGCTTTGTTGAGGAGGGGCTTGATTTTGAAATTGACCTTGAGGTCTTTGGTACCCTTGGCCTTGTTGATTTCCTCCATATTGGCTTTGTGATCTCCAATCTTGATTTTGGAAATGCCGAGGGGCATTGTTGACGTAATTGAGCGATTCGACATCTTGTTTGCATTGGAGCGTGTAGTGTTTTCCACCGCAAATTTCACAGCATGGAGAATCCACGCTTGGACTTGTTGTGGTGGGTTTGCTTTGATGTGCTGTAAAACGAGTTGATTCTGGTGAGAAGTTTGGGTCATTTGATCTTGAAGCGCCGTAATTGCATCTAATTTCAAAACCCCGGGAACCTTCTTGGTTCCACTAATCGTCCTTTCGCTTGATTTGGCAAACCTCTTCTGCGCAATCTGATCCAACATAATAAATGCATCAGGTATAGATTGACTCATAAAATTACCTCAAGTTGATGGATCTAATACGGTTCTCGCATTCTCATTAATTCATTGGTAAAAGATATGAGTTGGCCGCCGTTGCTCCACTCCGTCAGTTGGACACTGGCTTAAGAGAGTTTTAAATCGCTCCCACGCCTCGAATAATGCTTCCCCATGATCTTGGATGAAATTATGAATTTCCCATCATATTCTCTCGTACTTCTCTGGTGAGATGTAAACTTTCGTGAAAAGGTTTAGGGGTTGAATTCATGACAGGATAGAGTGGTGGGCTTGGCACATCAACCACTGGCGAGCTCTTCCTTGTAGGGAGTGTTTGAAGAGAATTAATTGAAGTGCCTCTTGGGAAACGCTGTTTTTGACGATAGGAATTATAGGTACGAGAAAATTGACAATATGAAGATGGGGATATTCACCTTCCAATCCACTAAATAACCCGCTATTTTGGAGCATCGTCAAGAGGCTTTGCTTGATCTCAAAACTATGCGCCTCAATGGGTGGATGTTGGATGCTTGGGCGGAATCCATCAAAATTTGGGATTATGTAGTCTTGAAGTGCCCGTGGCCTAACTGCTGGCTATAGTGGAAGTTGTGGCGGTTGGTCTTGGATCGGATTTCGTCGGGATCGAGTAAATAACCCTCTGTGTCTCTTCGTTCTTCGTCCTCCATTATATTATTTGTGCGTTGAAGTTTCCTAGCGGCTCGAAAAGTGCGTTCGATTTCTGGGTCAAACGGTTCTCTGTCGAGATTGAGTCTCCTGCGCATAAAACGGTACCTAAAACAGAAACAAAAATAAAATAAAAATTAGATTTGGGTGAATCGTAAAAATTGTTCAAATCTAGAGCTAGAATAAAATAAATGATTAAAATATTCCCCGGCAACGGTGCCAAAAATTTGTTGGTTTGAAATATCGACACGCAAGTGCACATATCGAACAAGTAATATAGTGGACTTTTAAGTCCGAATATCGATCCCACAGAAAATAATTAATTATCTAATCCTAGACGTTAAATTCTACGAATTATTATCAAGCCCACCCTACATAGTCGAAAGTTTGAGGAATTAAACTAAATTAAATTTAATCAAATTAAAAAAGGCAAGAGCACGAAAACAATTAAAAACGAAGATTAATCAGAGAAAGCAAGCCTACGATTTTATTCTTCCCCCTATGTGATTATTAATTCTCCAATTCCTTCAATTATGCAAGTTATTAAAGCAGATTACTAACCTAAGATGCTTAAGTCCGAAGCTACAAAAGAAGGGACTTGGATAAGGAAATTCATCCAAGAGTTGGGTGTTATTTCTGATGCTAATGATCTCGTACCATTCTACTGCGATAACATCGGAGCCGTGGCGCAAGCTAAAGAGCCGAGATCTCATCATAAGTTCAAGCATATTCAGAGGAAGTATCATGTGATCCGAGAGATCATTGATAGAGGTGAAGTCAAAGTAGAACGAGTCACCTCGGAAGAGAACTTAGGAGACCCCTTCACGAAGCCTTTACCAAGGTTGGTCCACGAGAAACATCGAGAGTCGATGGGATTACGATTTATGGGTAGTTGGCTTTAGGTCAAGTGGGAGATTGTTAGAGTAGGTGACCAACAAGCCAACTTGTACAAACATAGATATAGTCCTTACAGTTATTACAATTACTTATAATTGATCTATTAGGATCGTGAGGTATGTACTTAAGTATTATAACTGCTAAACCGTGTTCCTAGTCGAAGGGTTATGCCACCAAAGAGGATATCGACCTTTCCCATTAAGAGACTAGCACTTAGTGTATGAGTACTGCGTCTCATCAGTAAATGGTATTGTGATATCGGCATGCATAAGTGGGTGATCGTAAGTGGTTCTCTATAATCGAGTAGAAATCCCTATGAAATAGTTGTACACCATTAGACCGAGACATCACCGTGACTTCACTAGAGGACCAGTTGTATCGTGACCAGTCCATGAGTTCCACCGAGAACCGCCCAAGGGCCAGTGTTCGTGCAGTCCGAAATCTAGTGGGAGGTCTGTGCATTGTAGTCGGGGATTCGATCGCTAGAATAGTCTTGGATGTCCTGTGTTTTCTCATAGTTTGTAATCTTTAAGCCTCTGGCCAGAGCTGACTAAGTGATGATTAGAGAATTTGATTCTCTAAGTCATGCATGTACCGATTACAACACGTAAAACGATCGCACAATTATTGAACTACAAAGTAGGTCTCGATGAACCAATGCCTCTAGTTCAATCGGGACATATGAATCGATGGGATCGTACTGTACGTTAACTATATCACACGGTTCTTGCAGGCACTTCATTTGTATCTAGGGAATCATGATGCGTAGTGGCTAGACGCCAATCTTGATTCGTTGGGTGATTAAGTTGAAACGAGCTTCATCTTAATTATAACTCTAGGGACGAGTTTAAACCACAAAGAGTTGTGGACCCACGGCTAGCTTACGCCTGAACCATCGAGGGTCACACTGCTCGTGCACTCGAGTTCTTTGAATAAATGGTCACAGATAAAAATGTTTAATTTTTTCATAATTGGAAATCAATACGATTGAGTCCAACCTTCGTAATTAGGAATTATGAATAAAGGAAAAAACTAGGCGAACATCTTAGTGAACTTTTTAAATTGGGATGTTTCCAAATTTAGCAGGTCCACTGAATAAGGGTTTCAAGTTTTGAAAATTGCAAAACGAGAATTGGCATTCGTAATGACGTGGACGTTTCAATGATTTCGAAAACATAATTGTTACAATTTTCCAATCGTTGAGTTATGAGAAACGAGCGAAGAAAGACTAACGAACTTAAGATGTTGGGCCCAGTCCAACTTAAGCCCGTTAGGTATTTTATACAAGACACTATAAATTCAAGATTTATAGGTCTTGTAAAAACACACAAGACACAATAAACGCTAGCTGCTCGCGCTCACGTCCGCTGCCATCTCCACCGCCGCCGTCGCCCCGTCGCCGAAAATCGGCGCCCACGCGCCACTACGCCTTGGTAGTTCTATTCTTTTGTTTTATTCTTCCGTTTAATCTAACTTTTGCGTGTCTAGTTCCATGTATTTAGTAGAACTCGGTATACGAGGTAAAATCCGAGAGGAGGAAGACAAAAGAATTAAAACCACCGAGAAGCACTCGCCGAACAGCCGCCGCACGCGCCCTCACGTGACACCCGAAGACAACGCGTGATTCACACGCGCCGCCGCTTCCCGCGTGTCCGTCGTTGCTGCTGCTCCCGATTGATTTGTTTTCGTGGCAATTTGCTTCAATCCAAGATTTCGTCTCACGCTTCAAGAGGTATTTTCGGATCCATTTTAATTAGGTTTTAATTTAATATGATTAAATTAATTGTTGATATTTGCATTATGTTTTTTCCTGAATTTAATATGTAATTGGTGATGTATGATTCTCGATTTACTACGAGCATGCTACTTTATTTAATTATCGAATTAATTATATGCATGTTGTATTTTAATTTTCGATGGAAGCATTAAGATACGTAATTAATTGCTATTATCGAGTACGTATTTCTTTGATTAAACTTTTTTTTCATATAATTTTTTTTTATTTTCAGCTGCGTACACGTTCTTGATGCCCAACACATTCTTCTTTGCTCTCGCTCGCAATGCCGCCCATGTAGTTAGTCAATTTCAATTAGGAGAAGGTAAGGATTAGGGTTTTAATATTTTTTGTTAACTGATATTGTTCAGCTAATGTAATTCATATGTTAAGATTATTATGTTAATAAAAGCTACAGGGTGTATTATTCTTGGAATGATTCAATTTTTTATCAAGTGATTTAGTCAACTAATGTCAGCCGTTGTTGTTTTGTATCAATTCGACTCTTAAAAAAACAATTAACTAATATATTTCAGTTGATGTTTGTTAACTATATTTTTAACTAATGTTTGTCATATGCTAAAATTACTAATGTTAGTCAATTGACTTCAGTCAGCTAATGTTAGTTGTTTACACGACGTCATATATATAGTTTTGTTTACTAATATTAACATATCTTTAGATTATGAATGTTAATCAGCTGACAGTTGCGAGCTGATTTTCTTGAACTGATTTTTTATATATTGTTGGCCGAAAACCTACACGCAAGTGCACGTATCGTACAAGTAATATAGTCGACTAAAAGTCCGGATATCGAACCCACATGGAATATTTAATTATCTAATACTAGACGCTAAATTCTACCAATTATTATCAAGCCCACCCTACACAGTCGAATTTTAGAGAGAATTAACTAAATTAAACTAAATTAAAATCAAGCAAAAACAAGAAAACAATTTAAACACGAAGATTAATCAAAGTAGACAAGCCTAGGATTTTATTCTTCCCCTATGTGATTATTACTCCCCCAATTCCTTCAATTATGCAAGCAATTAACCCGAATTATTAACCTGAGATGCTAAAATAATCATAACCCGCTTCCGCGTGTATTACGATTCTAATACTCTAGATTCAGTTACTATATTCCTATGCAATTATTTCTAGAACACAGCATTAAGCACAAATCTCAATAATGGCTACCTAAGAGATTAACTATATTACTATGTAAATACCACAAAGGCTCTTCTACCACAGTTCTAATTATTAACCCGATCTTCCGATTCATGCGATTAACAATAACATAAAAGCGCATAAAGTGGCCAGTTTCATGAACTTAATAAAACAAGTAGAAGAAATAATCCAAAATTAAAACTTGCATAAAATCATAGAAAAGGGTTCATAAATCCCACATAGGGTTCCAAATAAAATCCTAGAAATAAATAATTTAGCTACTCATGATTAAAGCAAAAACACAAATAAAATAAATCATAGACGATAAATCTATGCTTGGAGTCTTCGAATTCTTCGTCTTCGTTATTGCGTTGTTGCTCTTGAAATTGCGTAAAAAGATCCCCAATTGTGTGCTTGGGTTGGTCTTATATAGGATGAAGAACTTGGGGAAGAAGGCAGTTTCCTTGTGCAATTAAAATTCATTTACTGCGCAGCTTCAGAGTCTCGGACGGGGGTCCCAAAATTTGAACTAAAACTCGGACGGGGTCTGAGCTTTAAATCTTCAGAATTTTGATTTTTTCACTTTTTACCCATATTTTCTCCAAAATTGCAGTTTTGACCCCATACTTTTCCAATTCTTCAATTTGTACCTAAAATACAATAAATCAACTTTTTAAGCACCAATTATTGTTAAAACACACCAAAAGCTCAAATAAAAATGTACGATAAAGTGTAAAAATATACACTTAACACACCCCCAAACTTGAACTTTTGCTTGTCCTCAAGCAAAATCTACCAATAAGCAAATAACTCAACTACTACATCTCATTACATAGATCAATGATCAACTTCACGTTTTCAGAACTTGTAATTATAATGACAATTCTTAGGCATTCGCAAGCTCAAAATTCAACAACACTTAGTCACTCACCATTACCAAAAACCACAATTCATACAATTGATTCAAGCATCCAATATTTGCAAATTAAAGATAGAAATAATTTATACTTACATGCATATGCTTGACTATAAATACTCACCAAATTATTCTACTCTACTAATATCGAACATTAAGCTATTGGGATCATTGGGGCTTTGTGGCTTTCAATTGTTAGGCTCTTTGGTTCGAGGTAGGAAATATGGGTATTATATGTGGCTATTATTCTTGAATTGAGGTGATTACGCCAAAATTTGAAAGGTAGGCGTTTGAAACAATGAATTCACCTCTAAGGACTTTAATAAACTCGATTCTTAAGAGTTCAAAAGTCTCCACTTTTGCTCTTAAGACAATGGATCGAGCTTTCAAAACAATTCAACAACTAGCCCTTATTTCTTCCTTCTAGTCTCTTCTTCTTCCCTTTTTCTCTCTTTTTTTTTTTCTTTTTTTTTTTTTTTTTTTTTTTAGAAGAAGAAGAAGAAGGACCTAAATTTTTTTGACCGAACTCCAAGGGGTAATTTTCAAGAATCTCCACCTATTCTACCTTACACATTGGCTAAAAGAAAGAAAACCTTTTCTCCGAGGCTCAAATCAAGGTTCTAAGGAATTTCGATAAAAAGGTCGGCTTGAAAGGCTCAAACGGTTCAAAGAAGGCCCAAATCATATCCCAAATCACTCACTACTCAATACTTTGTATCATAAATTTCCTAAGGTGAGTTCTAAAACCAAACATAGCATGATCTAGGACAAATTAATTCCAAATTTAAATACAAAACATTCAACCAAAGCAATGCAAAAAGTGTGATTCCTAGCAATAATTCGTTTCTAAGTTCCGTTGAATCGAAAGCTAAACAAACATCTAATCCTTATCACACAAAACAAGCAATCTCATCATCAAACATTGATCATCTCTCATCATCATAAATCATCGATGCATTCGACTCAAGCAAATATAATTTTTTTTTTCTTATATTCCGGAAAAACGAGAAAAACAATAAAAACGAATAAAACCTAATGCATGCAAACTAAAGCAAATAAGCACGAAAACATGTTTTTCACCCCCAAACTTAAAATTTTCGTTGCCCTCAACGAAATAAGCACAAAGTTTAAGGATAGAAAACACCTGATTTAGTCGGAGTCGATGTGATCGGGGTGCTCCTCCCTAGCTCTCTCACGCTCATCCTCATTGGGCGGTGGCACTTTTCTTTCCCTTTCCCTTCCCTTTGGAAGATGATGCTTCACTCGTGCGGCCTCGTTTGTTGGATGACATAGTTGGGAGTACTTTGGGAATGGAATCGGTAAGAATTGGTTGACAATCAAACTTAAAATTTGGTTGGAGCAAATTGTCGAACACCTTGTGGGCGTGCCTTGAAAGAGTAGATTTTGAAGAATTTGGTTCGATTCTCTAGCCTCCATTTGTGTGTGGGAGTTTGAAATAAGGAAAGAGGAGGGTTTAGGAAATAATTGGGGAGAAAATCTAATTTTTTAAAGTTAAAACGCCCCAAAAATAGTCGGACGGCCGTCCCGGTTTTTGTGCAGATTGTCGGACGGCCGTCCGAGATCTTCTGTCTCCCCACTATTTACGGGACGGCCATCCCATGTTTGTGCCTTATTTTCAGACGGTCGTCCCACAAGCAGTGCTGCCGTTTGGGGCTTTCTGTTTCCCAGACGGCCGTCTGAGATTTTGCTTGCAATTTCGGACGGCCGTCTGGACCCCCTGACCATGTTTTCGACCCTGAAAATTAAAATTCAAATAAACTAATTAGAATGCATGCCTATGACGATAAAAACGAAACGAAAAATTAAAGAAACTACGAAAACATAAAGCTCGGGTTGCCTCCCGAGAAGCGCTAAGTTTAAAGTCTTCAACCGGACGTTGCTTCTTTATTTTCAAGCAAAAGCGACCGACGTCACTTGGCAATCTTCACTCGCTTCCCAATACGGTTTGAGCCGGCTCCGCTTCACGTTGAACGTACTATTTGAATCTCGCTCCTTTATTTTGACCATCTCGTGAGGAAGAATTTCTTGGACAATAAACGACCGCGACCACTTTGATTTGCGCTTCCTTGGAAATAACCAAAGACGGGATTTGCACAATAACACCAATTGTCCTTTGTGCAATTCCGTTTTGATTTTCTCCTTATGACCACAATAGCGTGACTCATCCTTCTCTCGTGACTTGCTCGAGTCTTTGGGTGGCAACATCTTCCTTGCATTCTACTCGTCGTCAAAACCTCGACTCGTATGACTTTCTCTCGGAGGAGTTAAAATTGAGTCCATGAAGTAAACTTGCTCCTTCTGATTCTTGTTTCCGCCATCATCTCCTGCACTCAAAGATACTTTCCCGTTGTCCAAGATCAAAACATCAAACTTTTCATTATTTTTAAAATCCATAAGCTCAATAGAAAAACAATCATTATTATCACATGGATTTTTATTAGCACTAAAAACATTGAATTTCATTGTTTGGTCATGCACAGTCATTGTAAGATCACCACTAGCACAATCAATTAGCGTCTTTGAACGTGGCTAAAAACGGCCTCCCTACGATAAGAGGTATCTCCTGTTAGAGTAGGTGACCAACAAGCCAACACGTGGTTGTGGTCTCTCGTATTTATTATGGTAATAAGCGAACCTTTATTCGTATTAATGATAAAACACCTTGGCATTCTATATCTTTGTCCCTTTGTCACAAGCATAGATATAGTCCTTACAGTTATTACAAGTACTAGTAATTGATCGTTAGGATCGTGAGATATTTACTCAAGTATTATAACTGTTAAACGTGTTCCTAGTCGAAGCGTTACGCCACTAATGAGGATATCGGCCTTTCCCATTAAGACTAGCACTTAGTGTATGTGTACTGCATCTCATCAGTAAACGGTATTGTGATATCGGCATGCATAAGTGGGTGCTCGTAAGTTGACGAGTTCACTGAACTCCCTCACCCTAGAAATCTCTAAGTGGTTCCCAATAATCGAGTAGAGATATCTATGGTATAGTTGTACACCATTAGTCCTTATGACCTAGACATCACCGTGACTTCACTAGAGGACCAGCTGTATCGTGACCTGTCCCTGAGTTCCACCGAGGACCATCCCAAGGGCCAGTGTTCGTGCAGTCCGAAATCTAGTGGGAGGTCTGTGCATTGTAGTCGGGGATTCGATCGCTAGAATAGTCTTGGATGTCCTGTGTGTTCTGAAAGTTTGTAATCATTCTAAGTCTCTGGCCAGAGCTGACTAAGTGATGATTAGAGAATTCGATTCTCTAAGTCATGCACGTGACGATTACAACACTTGGAACGATCGCACCGTCATCGAACATATAAAGAGGTCTCGATGAACCAATGCCTCTAGTTCGATCGGGACATATGTATCGAAGGGACCGTACTGTACGTTAACTATATCTGAAGGTTCTTGCAGGCACTTCATTTGTATCTAGGGAATCATGACGCGTAGTTGCTAGACGCCAATTTTGATTCGTTGGGTGATTAAGGTGAAACGAGTTTCATCTTAATCGTAACTCTAAGGGGACGAGTTTTGACCACAAAGGGTTGTGGGCCCACGGCTAGCTTACACCTGAACCATCGAGGGTCACACTGCTCGTGTACATGAGATCTTTGAATAAACGGTCAGAGATAAAATAGTTTATCTTTGCATGATTGGAAGTCAATATGATTGAGTCCAACATTCGTAATTTGGAATTATGAATGAGAATAAGAAAAGGAAAAGAATGGGCGAACGTATTAGTGAACTTTCTAAATCGGGAAGTTTCCAAATTTAGAAAGTGCACTGAACTAGGGTTTCCACTTTTGGAAAGTTGGAAAATGAGAGTTGGCACTCGTAATGACGAGGATATTATAATGATTCCGAAAATGTAATTGTTGCAATTTTCCGATCATTGAATTGAGAGAGACGAGCAAGTAAAGGAACTAACGAGCTTAAGCTGTTGGGCCCGGTCCAACTTAAGCCCGTTAGGGTTTTATGCAAGACATATAAATACTTGATTTATAGGTCTTGCACACACACAACTAAGAGAACACACGTTCATAACCCTAGCCGCTGCCTCTCTCGATCAGCCACCCTCTTCCACGGCCACCACCACCGCGCCGTCGCCGAAAATTCGCCGGAATCGGCCACCCGTTGGCCGATCTCTTTCGGTATTCCTTTCCTTCTTTCTTTTCTTCCGTTATTCTGACTATTACGTGTCTAGTGCCACGTGTTTAGTAGATCGAAGTATACGAGGTGAAATCCAAGAGGAGGAAGATCGAAGAATCGAAGATGCGAGAAGGCAATTCCGAAAAACTGCTCTCGGATTTTCTGCGCTGCCCAGCGAGAAAATTCGCCATAAATCAACCGGTCATCCGATGGACGTGAAATTTTGACAGCAGCTTCACGACTCATAGATCTACCATCGTCCAGAAAGAATTGTTCATCCAGTAAATACGCATGGAGATACTGAAGTCGGAGCAAGGCTGTAATTTCAGATCAGCAAACAGGTTGGATCAATAGGAGTGGGAAGAGCAGCTAGCCATCTTCTCATCGCAGTTGCTGCCCCGGATTGCACGGATTGGTTTCCGTGGCAATCTAGCTTTGCTTAGTGCGCCTACCTCACGCTTCAAGAGGTAATGTTTCGAATCTATTGTCATTCGATTCGGTTACGTTTAAATTAATATATGCATGTTCGTTTTAATAAGAAACTTGTATGATTTTATGTGACTACATGAAATTGGTTTTATTATTGCGAGCATGATTATTTGATTTAAAAGCGAGCATGCTAATTGATTTAATTTCGATTAAGTAATTAAGCATGTTGTTGTTTTAATTTCGCTGGAAGCGCAAAGGTACGCAATTAATTGATTTAATTTGTCGGGCATGTTCTTGTGTGCTTTAAAGTCGTTTAAATCACATTAAATTTTTTTTTTCCGCTGCGTATGCGTGCCCGAAACCCAACAGTGGTATCAGAGCTCGTTGCGTAATTAATTGCGTTGTATAATATGCTATGATTTTATGCATGTTCGATTTATTAAAGTAGTGATTGTCGTATTATGTAATTGGGAGTTTTCGTAAGTTTAAAATATTTTTGAAATATTGTTTAGAGTTTTTCCAGCTTTAAAATTGTTTAAAATTGGAAAATCGGATCTGAAATTATTTTTAAAACATCGGTTTTTTTTAAGTGTTCGGATCGAACCGGTCGAACCGGCCGGTTCGTTTGTTGTGCACGATCCAATCGACCGAATCCAAGTGGATTCGGGTCGGTCAGACCGGTTCTCGGTCCGACTGACCCGGCCCACTGATTTGGGTCAATTGGACCGGACAGAACCGGACCGCTTCGGTCCGAACCGGTCAGACCGGTTGGGCCGAACCGGTCCACTGAAAAAAAAAAATAAAAAAAAAAAAAAAAATTGTTATTTCAGATTTCTAAAATTAAACTTAAAACAAATTGATTTTAATTTTTGGAAAATTATTTTCAATTAATCCCAATTAGATAATTGGATCGACAATCATCTATTTTAGTAAATAGGTGTTGGATTAATTGATTAATTTAAATTGTTAAGTTGATTTCAATTAATAGAACACATATATAATATTGATTATAAATTCAACTTAATTAGTAGTACCTCAACATTATTTGAATGATTTATGCTAGTTGAGGTTCTATAATTATTTTGAAAACCCGATAATTAATTAATGTAATTAATTATATAGTTAGGTCGTATGTTCCTCTTAGGACAATATGCGTTTCCATATACCTTTAGAGAACATAGATGTAGGAATCACATAGAACAATCCAAACCTTCTGATGAGATAAAACATTTTTAAAACCCCTCATTCTTTTAATTAAGAATCATTTCAAGGTATAAAGAAATACCCAATCTGTTGAGTTATTTCTTTCCTTCTGCCAACGGTTGGATTATGTGTAGCCCTTTGCTGTAGTGCAGTAAGCCGTGTTAGCGGGGAGTGCTATGGTAGAGTAAGCTGTAATTCAATTGACATAGCGATGAAGGTAGCCATAGAAAGGGGTTATGTTGGATTAACGTGGTCGGCTAGATTAACTAGGGACTGCATTAGTTTGGCATAATCAAGTTCTATGAGCATCTTTGATTGGTAGGTTAGACTTGACACACGACGATTTTGATATTCGCGAGATTAACTTAGGTCATTATCAAGTGTGAGGAAAATTAATTTAGGGTCATATTGTGGATATGATTGATTGTGATCTACCTTTGGGCAAATATAATCGGGCTAGATTAACTACGGGTTATATTTGTCTATTGGACCTAAAGCCCATTAAGAAAAATCAGTTTTCTCGTTTGTCTACTAGAGGGAAGTGGAACTCGATAAAATTAGTGGGAGAACAATTAAATAACATAAGTCCAAAAATTTAATTGTAACAATCATTTAACGCGAATCTCTAATAATCCACTTCTCTATATGTCTCAGATAATAATTTCTAAGAATCCCATAATGTCAATCCTCGACAATAAACTCAATGGCCCTAATTACCTAGATTGGTTGCGTAGTCTTAAGCTTGTGCTAACTGTTGAGGGGCGTCTCTATGTTTTGAACGAGAGGCTTCCCGCCACTATACCTTCCACATCGACTGATGCTGAAAAGGAAACTTATGAAGTTTGGAAGAAAGATGACACTCATGCTAGGTGCTATATGATAGCCGCCATGGAGCCCGCGCTTGCGAGGAAATATGAGTCTCACTTGCATGCTTTCGATATAAAGGCTCATCTCGATAGCATGTATAGTGAGAATATTAGGGCATCGAGGTACGCTGCTACAAAGGAGTTGATCACGGCGAGATTGCGCGAAGGGACTTCGGTCCACGAGCACTGTCTCAAAATGATCACTCTCCTTGAAAAGCTAGTGAATCTTGATGTCACCCTCCCGGCCGAGCTCTCGTTGGATTTGATCCTGTTGTCTCTTCCTAGTTCCTATGAATCGTTCATAGTGAACTTCAACATGAACAAACTAGATCCTCCCTTGGATTAGTTAATGAACATGTTGGTCAGTTTCGAGTCCACCATTAAGAAAGAGAAGTCTGTTCTCATTGTTGTTACTTCTAGAAAGAAGAGTTCTTCCTAAAAGAAGAAAAATGAAAGAGTTCCCTTTCCAAACAGCAAGTTCAAAGTGGGTGAAGGTAGTGGGGGCCCCTAAGGCGAAATTCAGCAAAACGTAAGGAGATAGGTCAAAACCCCGCACAACTTTGGCACGCTAGATTAGGTCATGTCTCTTTAAGAAGGATGAACGATTTTGTTAGTGAAGGACTGTTCTCTTTGGAGGACGTGAAATCACTACAAAGTTGTGAATCTTGCCTTAAAGGGAAAATGACCAAGTCACCCTACAAAGGGAAAATGGAACGAGCCGAGGGTCTTTTGGATTTGATCCATACAGACGTATGTGGTCCACTAAGTGTTAGTGCGAAGGGTGGATATAACTACTTCGCTACCTTTACCGACGATTATTCTAGGTATGGGTATGTGTACTTGATGAAGTACAAGTCTGAAACATTTGAAAGGTTCAAAGATTTTAGACACGAAGTGGAAAAGCAACTCGGACGAAGTATTAAGAAGCTGCGAGCCGATCGTGGTGGAGAATACATGAGCATCGAGTTCATTGACTATCTAAAAGACAATGGGATACAATCCCAATGGACTCCACCGGGAACTCCTCAACTTAATGGAGTCTCCGAACGTCGGAATCGAACTTTATTAGATATGGTTCGATCAATGATGGGGTTCACAAACTTACCGGCATACTTGTGGGATCATGCACTTCGTACTGCCGCGTATTTGCTGAATAGAGTTAACACCAAAGCAGTTAAGTCCACACCTTATGAATTTTGGCATTCCCGGAAACCCAACTACAAACATATTAGGATATGGGGTTGTCCCGCTTATGTGAAGCGATTAGTGGGAGATAAGTTGGATAGTAAATCCGACTTGTGCTATTTTGTGGGGTATCCCGAAGACTCGATGGGATACGAGTTCTACTATGTCAAAGAAGCAAAAACGTTTGTTTCGAGAAATGCCACCTTTTTGGAAATGGAGTTTCTATCCGATAGAAAGGGCAGCATGATAGAACTTGAAGTAGTTCAAGAACCACAAAGTGAAGTTCAAACGCAAGAACAAGTAATCGAACCAATACAACAAACCACTAATATACCTCCTGAACCTACGGTACGTAGATCCGAAAGAGTTCGGAAAATGCCGGAAAGGTTATTCCTCCTCGAAAATGATGAAGATCATGTTGATCTTGGACGAGATCCAAGAACATACAATGAGGCCGTATCGGATGCGGACATGGGACATTGGCTAACTGCCATGAAATCCGAAATGGACTCCATGTACTCCAACAAGGTATGGACCTTGGTAGATCGACCCAAAGGAATTGTTCCTATAGGCTGCAAGTGGATCTATAAGAAGAAAATTGGAGTTGATGGAAAGGTATCGACCTATAAAGCTAGATTGGTAGCAAAAGGATACACTCAAAGGCAAGGCGTTGACTATGAGGAAACCTTTTCGCCAGTCGCGATGCTGAAGTCCATTAGGATTTTGCTGGCCATAGCTGCGTGGTACGACTACGAGATATGGCAAATGGATGTGAAGACCGCCTTCCTTAATGGAGATATTGAGGAAGAAATTTACATGGCGCAGCCGGAAGGCTTCATATCTTCTGGAAGTGAGCAAAAGGTTTACAAGCTCCAGCGATCCATTTATGGATTGAAGCAAGCATCCCGTAGTTGGAACATTAGGTTCGACTCAACTATCAAAGAGTTTGATTTTGAGAAGAATCCGGAGGAACCTTGTGTATACAAGAAGGTTAGTGGGAGGGCAGTGATATTTTTAGTGCTTTACGTTGATGACATTCTACTCATTGGGAATGACGTAGGAATGCTGCAACAAACGAAAGCATGGTTGTCCACACGTTTCTCAATGAAGGATTTGGGAGAAGCATCTTACGTATTGGGAATACGCATCTATAGAGATAGAGCAAGGAAGACGCTTGGCTTATCCCAAAGCCTGTACATAGACACCGTTATGAAACGGTTTAGCATGGAAGAATCCAAGAAGGGATTCTTGCCAATGTCCCATGGGGTTCGTCTCTCGAAATCTATGTGTCCGCAAACACCTAGTGAAATCGAGGAGATGAAAAGGACGCCCTATGCTTCTGCCATAGGAAGCATAATGTATGGCATGCTATGTACGAGACCCGATATTGCATATGCTGTGAGTGTCACAAGCAGATATCAGTCTAACCCTGGCCCGGCTCACTGGAAAGCCGTGAAAGATATCCTCAAGTACTTGCGAAGAACTAAGGATATATTTTTGGTCTATTGGGGTGCCGAGTTGAAATTAGAGGGCTTTACCGTCTCTAGTTTTCAATCGGATGTGGACGACTCAAAGTCGAACTCTGGATTTATATTCACGCTTAATGGTGGTGCCGTGTGTTGGAAGAGTTCCAAGAAAAGCACGACGGCCGATTCCACTACCGAAGCGGAATACATTGCAGCGTCCGAAGCTGCAAATGATGGGACTTGGATAAGGAAGTTCATCCAAGAGTTGGGTGTCATTCCTAATGCTAGTGATCCAGTACCGTTGTACTGTGATAACACCGGAGCCTTGGCGCAAGCCAAGGAGCCGAGATCTCATCAGAAGTTGAAGCATATTCTGAGAAAATATCATGTGATCCAAGAGATCATTGATAGAGGTGAAGTTAAAGTAGAACGAGTCACCTCGGAAGAGAACGTTGCAGACCCCTTTACGAAGCCTTTACCGAGATCGGTCCATGAGAAACATCGAGAGTCGATGGGATTGCGATTCATGGGTAGTTGGCTTTAGGTCAAGTGGGAGATTGTTAGAGTAGGTGACCAACAAGCCAACACGTGGTTGTGGTCTCTCGTATTTATTATGGTAATAAGCGAACCTTTATTCGTATTAATGATAAAACACCTTGGCATTCTATATCTTTGTCCCTTTGTCACAAGCATAGATATAGTCCTTACAGTTATTACAAGTACTAGTAATTGATCGTTAGGATCGTGAGATATTTACTCAAGTATTATAACTGTTAAACGTGTTCCTAGTCGAAGCGTTACGCCACTAATGAGGATATCGGCCTTTCCCATTAAGACTAGCACTTAGTGTATGTGTACTGCATCTCATCAGTAAACGGTATTGTGATATCGGCATGCATAAGTGGGTGCTCGTAAGTTGACGAGTTCACTGAACTCCCTCACCCTAGAAATCTCTAAGTGGTTCCCAATAATCGAGTAGAGATATCTATGGTATAGTTGTACACCATTAGTCCTTATGACCTAGACATCACCGTGACTTCACTAGAGGACCAGCTGTATCGTGACCTGTCTCTGAGTTCCACCGAGGACCATCCCAAGGGCCAGTGTTCGTGCAGTCCGAAATCTAGTGGGAGGTCTGTGCATTGTAGTCGGGGATTCGATCGCTAGAATAGTCTTGGAAGTCCTGTGTGTTCTGAAAGTTTGTAATCATTCTAAGTCTCTGGCCAGAGCTGACTAAGTGATGATTAGAGAATTCGATTCTCTAAGTCATGCACGTAAGGATTACAACACTTAGAACGATCGCACCGTCATCGAACATATAAAGAGGTCTCGATGAACCAATGCCTCTAGTTCGATCGGGACATATGAATCGAAGGGACCGTACTGTACGTTAACTATATCTGAAGGTTCTTGCAGGCACTTCATTTGTATCTAGGGAATCATGACGCGTAGTTGCTAGACGCCAATCTTGATTCGTTGGGTGATTAAGGTGAAACGAGTTTCATCTTAATCGTAACTCTAAGGGGACGAGTTTTGACCACAAAGGGTTGTGGGCCCACGGCTAGCTTACACCTGAACCATCGAGGGTCACACTGCTCGTGTACATGAGATCTTTGAATAAACGGTCAGAGATAAAATAGTTTATCTTTGCATGATTGGAAGTCAATATGATTGAGTCCAACATTCGTAATTTGGAATTATGAATGAGAATAAGAAAAGGAAAAGAATAGGCGAACGTATTAGTGAACTTTCTAAATCGGGAAGTTTCCAAATTTAGAAAGTGCACTGAACTAGGGTTTCCACTTTTGGAAAGTTGGAAAATGAGAGTTGGCACTCGTAATGACGAGGATATTATAATGATTCCGAAAATGTAATTGTTGCAATTTTCCGATCATTGAATTGAGAGAGACGAGCAAGTAAAGGAACTAACGAGCTTAAGCTGTTGGGCCCGGTCCAACTTAAGCCCGTTAGGGTTTTATGCAAGACATATAAATACTTGATTTATAGGTCTTGCACACACACAACTAAGAGAACACACGTTCATAACCCTAGCCGCTGCCTCTCTCGATCAGCCACCCTCTCCCACGGCCACCACCACCGCGCGGTCGCCGGAAATTCGCCGGAATCGGCCACCCGTTGGCCGATCTCTTTCGGTATTCCTTTCCTTCTTTCTTTTCTTCCGTTATTCTGACTATTACGTGTCTAGTGCCACGTGTTTAGTAGATCGAAGTATACGAGGTGAAATCCAAGAGGAGGAAGATCGAAGAATCGAAGATGCGAGAAGGCAATTCCGAAAAACTGCTCTCGGATTTTCTGCGCTGCCCAGCGAGAAAATTCGCCATAAATCAACCGGTCATCCGATGGACGTGAAATTTTGACAGCAGCTTCACGACTCATAGATCTACCATCGTCCAGAAAGAATTGTTCATCCAGTAAATACGCATGGAGATACTGAAGTCGGAGCAAGGCTGTAATTTCAGATCAGCAAACAGGTTGGATCAATAGGAGTGGGAAGAGCAGCTAGCCATCTTCTCATCGCAGTTGCTGCCCCGGATTGCACGGATTGGTTTCCGTGGCAATCTAGCTTTGCTTAGTGCGCCTACCTCACGCTTCAAGAGGTAATGTTTCGAATCTATTGTCATTCGATTCGGTTACGTTTAAATTAATATATGCATGTTCGTTTTAATAAGAAACTTGTATGATTTTATGTGACTACATGAAATTGGTTTTATTATTGCGAGCATGATTATTTGATTTAAAAGCGAGCATGCTAATTGATTTAATTTCGATTAAGTAATTAAGCATGTTGTTGTTTTAATTTCGCTGGAAGCGCAAAGGTACGCAATTAATTGATTTAATTTGTCGGGCATGTTCTTGTGTGCTTTAAAGTCGTTTAAATCACATTAAATTTTTTTTTTTCCGCTGCGTATGCGTGCCCGAAACCCAACATCTCCCTATCCTCATCTATATCAAGTATAACGAAATCTACAAGGAAGATAAATTTATTAACCTTCACTAACACATTCTCTAAAATACCTTTTGGGTAAACTAAAGATCTATCGACTAATTGAAGAGTTATAGCCGTCGGTTCAATTTCTCCTAACCCAAGATTTTTAAAAGTAGAATAAGGCATAAGATTAATGCTAGCGCCTAAATCAATGAGGGATCTAAAATTTTTACCTCCTACAGTACAAGGAATAGTAAACTTACCTGGATCGCCGAGTTTTTGTGGAAGAGGTCGAGTAAGAATTGCACTAATTTGCTCCGTGAGTTGGATCATCTCGTTCCCTTGCAATTTCTTACTTTTCTTCACGAGGTCCTTGAGGAACTTCACCCACTTTGGCATCTTTTGAAGTGCTTCAATGAAAGGAATATTTATGGGAATTTCCTTCAACTTGTCCAAAAATCTTTGATATTCGGCATCGAGCTTCTTCTTTATAAACTTTTGAGGATAAGGAATTGGAGGTACTTGTGAAGGCACCGTTGATGGTGGCTCTTCATGAGTTGATTCTTTTTCCTCATTCACTTTCGGCTTCTCGATTACCGTTTCTCTTCTCTTTTCGTGGGGCTTCCTCCAATTGCTTACCGTTCTTCAAGGTGACTGCATGGCACGTCTCAACCTCGATCTTTTTCGTTAGCAATCTTTGTGGCTATGGGATTGGCTCGACCCATTCGGCTATAGTGACTTGCGGCTTGACTTGAATTTCTTCTTTTTTCTCGATCTTGAAATCGATAGCTTGGCACGTCTCGAACTTTTGCTTTCGAGGATCTTCCGTATTCGATGGCAATGCTCCTTGCGGACGGTTCTCTTGATTCAAAGCTAATTGAGCGACTTGATTCTCCAAATTTCGCAACGAGGCTTGGGTAGCGGTCATGAATTGGGCCAATATCTCATCCGCGTTTGATTTTTGGGCCGGTGGATTGTTGCCTTGATAGCTTTGTTGAGGAGGGGCTTGATTTTGGAATTGACCTTGAGGTCTTTGATATCCTTGGCCTTGTTGATTTCCTCCATATTGCACTTGTGATCTCCACCCTTGATTTTGGAATTGGCGAGGCGCGTTGTTGACGTAGTTGAGCGACTCCACATCTTGTTGGCATTGGAGCGTGTAATGATTTCCACCGCAAATTTCACAAAATGGAGAGTCAATTGCTTGGACTTGTTGTGGTGGACTTGCTTTGATGTGCTGTAGAAGAAGTTGATTTTGTTGAGCAATTTGGGTCACTTGAGCTTGAAGGGCCGTAATTGCATCTAACTCCAACACTCCGGGAACTTTCTTGGCTCCACTAACCGTCCTCTCGATTGACTTGGCAAACCGATTTTGAGCAATTTGATCCAACTGTTAGAGTAGGTGACCAACAAGCCAACATGTGGCTGTGGTCTTTCGTATTTATTATTGTAATAGACGAACCTTTATTCGTATTAATGATAAAACAACTTGGCATTCTATATCTTTGTCCCTTTGTCACAAGCATAGATATAGTCCTTACAGTTATTACAAGTACTAGTAATTGATCGTTAGGATCGTGAGATATTTACTTAAGTATTATAACTGTTAAACGTGTTCCTAGTCGAAGGGTTACGCTACTAATGAGGATATCGGCCTTTCCCATTAAGAGACTAGCACTTAGTGTGTGTGTACTGCATCTCATCAGTAAACGGTATTGTGATATCGGCATGCATAAGTGGGTGCTCGTAAGTTGACGAGTTCACTGAACTCCCTCACCCTAGAAATCTCTAAGTGGTTCCCAATAATCGAGTAGAGATATCTATGGTATAGTTGTACACCATTAGTCCTTATGACCTAGACATCACCGTGACTTCACTAGAGGACCAGCTGTATCGTGACCTGTCCTTGAGTTCCACCGAGGACCATCCCAAGGGCCAGTTTTCGTGCAGTTCGAAATCTAGTGGGAGGTCTATGCATTGTAGTCGGGGATTCGATCGCTAGAATAGTCTTGGATGTCCTGTGTGTTCTGAAAGTTTGTAATCATTCTAAGTCTCTCGCCAGAGCTGACTAAGTGATGATTAGAGAATTCGATTCTCTAAGTCATGCACCTAACGATGACAACACTTAGAACGATCGCACCGTTATTCAACATACAAAGAGGTCTCGACGAACCAATGCCTCTAGTTCAATCGGGACATATGTATCGAAGGGACCGTACTGTACGTTAACTATATCTGAAGGTTCTTGCAGGCACTTCATTTGTATCTAGGGAATCATGACGCGTAGTTGCTAGACGCCAATCTTGATTCGTTGGGTGATTAAGGTGAAACGAGTTTCATCTTAATCGTAACTCTAAGGGACGAGTTTTGACCACAAAGGGTTGTGGGCCCACGGCTAGCTTACACCTGAACCATCGAGGGTCACACTGCTCGTGCACATGAGATCTTTGAATAAACGGTCAGAGATAAAATGGTTTATCTTTTCATGATTGGAAGTCAATATGATTGGGTCCAACATTCGTCATTTGGAATTATGAATGAGAATAAGAAAAGGAAAATAATAGACGAACATTGTAGTGGACTTTCTAAATCGGGAAGTTTCCAAATTTAGAAAGTGCACTGAACTAGGGTTTCCACTTTTGGAAAGTTGGAAATTGAGAGTTGGCACTCGTAATGACGAGGACTTTATAATGATTCCGAAAATGTAATCGTTACAATTTTCCGATCATTGAAATGAGAGAGACGAGCCAGTAAAAGTACTAACGAACTTAAGTTGTTGGGCTATAAATACTTGATTTATAGGCCTTGCACAAAACACAACAAAACAAAACCCTAACCCTAGTCGTCCCCCTCTCTCTCTCTCGGCCACTCTCCCCAGCGGCCACCACCGTCGTCGCCCCGCCGTTTCGCCGGAATCGGCCATTCGTTGGCCGATTGCTTTCGGTAGTTCTTTCCTTCTCTTTGTCTTCCGTTTTTCTAACTATTACGTGTCTAGTGCCACGTGTTTAGTAGATCGAAGTATACGAGGTGAAATCCGAGAGGAGGAAGATCGAAGATCGAAGAATCGAGGAGCAGCACACGAGCCGAAGCCGCACGCGATCCCACGCGCCGCCCGAAGACCTCGCGTGAGTTACACGCGCCGCCGTGGCCGTCTCGCCGCTGCTGCCCCCGGATTGTACGGATTGTTTTCTGTAGCAAATTCGACTTGCTTAGCGCTCCTACCTCACGCTTCAAGAGGTAAACACACGAATTTAATGTTCTTGATTCGTTTACGTTTAAACTATATATTCATGTTTTCTTTCGTATGATTTTATGTGATTACGTGAAATCGTTTTAATAGTTGCGAGCATGTTAGTTGGTTTAAACGCGAGCATGTTAATTGATTTAAATTCAGTTAAACAATTTAGCATGTATGTTGTTTTTAATTTCGCTGGAAGCGCAAAGGTACGCAATTAATTGATTTAATTTATCGGGCATGTGTTTATGTGCTTTAAAGTTGTTTAAATCGCATAAAATTTTTGTTTTCCGCTGCGTACACGTGCCCGTTACCCAACAGTGGTATCAGAGCTTGTTGCGCAATTAATTGCGTTCGTTTTAATATGCTATGATTTTATGCATGTTGGATTGATTAAAGTAATGATTGTTGTATTATGTAATTGGGAGTTTTCGTAAGTTTTAAATATTTTTGAAATATTGTTTAGAATTTTTCCAGCTTTAAAATTGTTTAAAATTGAAAAATCGGATCTGAAATTATTTTTAAAACGTCGGTTTTTAATTGTTCGGATCGAACCGGTCGAACCGATCGGTTCGATGGTTGTGTGCGATCTAGTTGACCGAATCCACGTGGATTCGGGTCGGTCAGACCGGTTCTCGGTCCGAATGACCCGGCCCACTGATTTGGGTCAACTGGACCGGGCAGAACCGGACCGCTTCGGTCCGAACCGGTCAGACCGGTTGGGCCGAACCGGTTCACTGAAAATAAATAAATAAAAAAAAAATTATTTCAGATTACTAAAATTAAACTTAAAACAAATTGATTTTAATTTTTGGAAAATTATTTTCAATTAATCCCAATTAGATAATTGGATCGACAATCATCTATTTTAGTAAATAGGTGTTAGATTAATTAATTAATTTAAATTGTTAAATTGATTTCAATTAATAGAACACAAATATAATATTGATTATAGTTCAACTTAATTAGTAGTACCTCGACATTATTTGAATGATTTATGCTAGTTGAGGTTCTATAATTATTTTGAAAAACCCGATAATTAATTAATGTAATTAATTATGAAGTTAGGTCGTATGTTCCTCTTAGGACAATATGCGTTCCCATATACCTTTAGAGAACATAGATGTAGGAATCACATAGACCAATCCGAACCTTCTGATGAGATAAAACTTTTTAATAAAACCCCTCATTCTTAATCTAATTGAGAATCATTTCAAGCTATAAAGAATAACCCAATCTGTTGAGTTATTTCTTTCCTTCTGCCAACGGTTGGATTATGTGTAGCCCTTTGCTATAGTGCAGTAATTAAGCCGTGTTAGCGAGGAGTGCTATGGTAGAGTAAGCTGTAATTCAATTAACATAGTGATGAAGGTAGCCGTAGAAAAGGGTTATGATGGATTAACGTGGTCGGCTAGATTAACTAGGGACTTCATTAGTTTAGCATAATCAAGTTCTATGAGCATCTTTGATTGGTAGGTTAGACTTGACACACGACGATTTTGATATTCGCGAGATTAACTTAGGTCATTATCAAGTGTGAGGAAAATTAATTTAGGGTCATATTGTGGATATGATTGATTGTGATCTACCTTTGGGCAAATATAATCGGGCTAGATTAACTACGGGTTATATTTGTCTATTGGACCTAAAGCCCATTAAGAAAAATCAGTTTTCTCGTTTGTCTACTAGAGGGAAGTGGAACTCGATAAAACTAGTGGGAGAACAACTAAATAACATAAGTCCAAACATTTAATAGTAACAATCATTTAACGCGAATCTCTAATAATCCTCTTCTCTATACGTCTTAGATAATCATGTCTAAGAATCCAATAATGTCAATCCTCGACAATAAACTCAATGGCCCTAATTACCTAGATTGGTTGTGTAGTCTTAAGCTTGTGCTAACCGTTGAGGGGCGTCTCTATGTTTTGAACGAGAGACTTCCCGCCACTGTACCTGCCACATCGACTGATGCTGAAAAGGAAACTTATGAAGTTTGGAAGAAAGATGACAATCATGCTAGGTGCTATATGATAGCCGCCATGGATCCCGCGCTTGCGAGGAAATATGAGTTTCACATGCATGCTTTCGATATAAAGGCTCATCTCGATAGCATGTATAGTGAGAATATTAGGGCATCGAGGTACGCTGCTACAAGAGAGTTGATCACAGCAAGACTACGCGAAGGGACTTCGGTCCACGAGCACTGTCTCAAAATGACCACTCTCCTTGAAAAGCTAGTGAATCTCGATGTCACCCTCCCGGCCGAGCTCTCGTTGGATTTGATCATGTTGTCTCTTCCTAGTTCCTATGAATCGTTCATAGTGAACTTCAACATGAACAAACTAGATCCTCCCTTGGATGAGTTAATGAACATGTTGGTCAGCTTCGAGTCCACCATTAAGAAAGAGAAGTCTGTTCTCATTGCTGCTACTTCTGGAAAGAAGAGTTCTTTCCAAAAGAAGAGAAAGGAAAGAGTTCCCTTCCCAAACAACAAGTTCGAAGTGGGTGAAGGTAGTGGGGGCCCCAAGGCAAAGGTTGGCAAGCAAGTTGATGATGCTTGCCATCACTGTGGAAAGAAAGGACATTGGCGCCGCAACTGCAAGGCTTACCTAAAGCAGAAAAGTTCTGAAAAGGGTACGTATTTCATTGATGTAAATTTGTCTGTCAACTCTTCTTCTTGGGTATTGGATACGGGCTGTGGCTCACATTTGTGCAATGATTTGCAGCTAATGACAAGAAGTCGAAAGCTTAGAGCGGGTGAGACCTACCTAAGGATGGGGAATGGAGCAAGAGTTGCTGCTGAAGCCATTGGCACAATTTACTTAAATGTTTTGGATTCTAGTTTTCCTATTGTTTTGAACAATTGTTTATTTGTTCCGTCCCTCATTAGAAACCTTATTTCTATTCCTGTATTAGATATTGAAGGTTTTACTTTTGTTTTTGGAAATTCGATTTGCATTATACAAAAGAATGAGAATTTGATTTGCAAAGGACGACTATTAAACAACTTGTATGAACTAAATCCAAATGAAATACCTATTAATGTTATATCAGCAAAACGTAAGGAGATAGATCAAAACCCCGCACAACTTTGGCACGCTAGATTAGGTCATGTCTCTTTAAGAAGGATGAACGATTTTGTTAGTGAAGGATTGTTCTCTTTGGAGGACATGAAATCACTACAAACTTGTGAATCTCGCCTTAAAGGGAAAATGACCAAGTCACCCTGCAAAGGGAAAATGGAACGAGCCGAGGGTCTTTTGGATTTGATCCATACAGACGTATGTGGTCCACTAAGTGTTAGTGCGAAGGGTGGATACAACTACTTCGCTACCTTTACCGACAATTATTCTAGGTACGGTATGTGTATTTGATGAAGTACAAGTCCGAAACATTTGAAAGGTTCAAGGATTTTAGACACGAAGTGGAAAAGAAACTCAGACGAAGTATTAAGAAGCTGCGATCCGATCGTGGTGGAGAGTACTTGAGCATCGAGTTCATTGACTATCTAAAAGAGAATGGGATACAATCCCAATGGACTCCACCGGGAACTCCTCAACTTAATGGAGTCTCCGAACGTCGGAATCGAACTTTATTAGATATGGTTCGATCAATGATGGGGTTCACGAACTTACCGGCATACTTGTGGGGTCATGCACTTCGTACTGCCGCGTATTTGCTGAATAGAGTTAACACCAAAGCAGTTAAATCCACACCTTATGAACTTTGGCATTCCCGAAAACCCAACTACAAACATATTAGGATATGGGGTTGTTCCGCTTATGTGAAGCGATTAGTGGGAGATAAGTTGGATAGTAAATCCGACTTGTGCTATTTTGTGGGGTATCCCGAAGACTCGATGGGATACGAGTTCTATAATGTCAAGGAAGCAAAGACGTTTGTTTCGAGAAATGCCACCTTTTTGGAAAGGGAGTTTCTATCCGATAGAAAGGGCAACATGATAGAACTTGAAGAAGTTCAAGAACCGCAAAGTGAAGTTCAAACGCAAGAACATATAAGCGAACCAATACAACAAACCACTAATATAGCTCCTGAACCTACGGTACGTAGATCCGAAAGAGTTCGGAAAATGCCGGATAGGTTATTCCTCCTCGAAAATGATGAAGATCATGTTGATCTTGGACAAGATCCAAGAACATACAATGAGGCCATATCGGATGCGGACATGGGACATTGGCTAACTGCCATGAAATCCGAGATGGACTCCATGTACTCCAACAAGGTATGGACCTTGGTAGATCCACCCAAAGGAATTGTTCCTATAGGCTGCAAGTGGATCTATAAGAAGAAAATTGGAGTGGATGGAAAGGTATCGACCTATAAAGCTAGATTGGTAGCGAAAGGATACACTCAAAGGCAAGGTGTTGACTATGAGGAAACCTTTTCGCCAGTCGCGATGCTGAAGTCCATTAGGATTTTGCTGGCCATAGCTGCGTGGTACGACCACGAGATATGGCAAATGGATGTGAAGACCGGCTTCCTTAATGGAGATATTGAGGAAGAAATTTACATGGCGCAGCCGGAAGGCTTCATATCTTCTGGAAGTGAGCAAAAGGTTTGCAAGCTCCAGCGATCCATTTATGGATTGAAACAAGCATCCCGTAGTTGGAACATTAGGTTCGACTCAACTATCAAAGAGTTTGATTTTGAGAAGAATCCGGAGGAACCTTGTGTATACAAGAAGGTTAGTGGGAGGGCAGTGATATTTTTAGTGCTTTACGTTGATGACATTCTACTCATTGGGAATGACGTAGGAATGTTGCAACAAACGAAAGCATGGTTGTCCACACGTTTCTCAATGAAGGATTTGGGAGAAGCATCTTACGTATTAGGAATACGGATCTATAGAGATAGAGCAATAAAGATGCTTGGCTTATCCAAAAGCCTGTACATAGACACCGTTATGAAACGGTTTAGCATGGAAGAATCCAAGAAAGGATTCTTGCCAATGTCCCATGGGGTTCGTCTCTCGAAATCTATGTGTCCGCAAACACCTAGTGAAATGGATGAGATGAAAAGGACGCCTTATGCTTCTGCCATAGGAAGCATTATGTATGGCATGCTATGTACGAGACCCGATATTGCGTATGCTGTGAGTGTCACAAGCCGATATCAGTGTAACCCCTGTCCAGCTCACTGGAAGGCCGTGAAAGATATCCTCAAGTACTTACGAAGGACTAAGGATATATTTTTGGTCTATGGGGGTGCCGAGTTGAAATTAGAGGGTTTTACCGATTCTAGTTTTCAATCGGATGTGGACGACTCAAAGTCAAACTCGGGATTTATACTCACGCTTAATGGTGGTGCCTTGGGTTGTAAGAGTTCGAAGCAAAGAACGACGTCCAATTCCACTACCGAAACGGAATACATTGCAGCATCCGAAGCGGCAATAGAAGGAACTTGGATAAAGAAATTCATCCAAGAAGGTGTCATTCTTAATGTTGCTCGTGATCCAGTACCGTTGTACTGTGATAACACCGGAGCCGTGGCGCAAGCTAAGGAGCCGCGATCTCATCAGAAGTCGAAGCATATTCTGAGGAAGTATCACGTGATCCGAGAGATCATTGATAGAGGTGAGGTTAAGGTAGAACGAGTCACCTCGGAAGAGAACGTTGCAGACCCCTTCACGAAGCCCTTACCGAGATCGGTCCATGAGAAACATCGAGAGTCGATGGGATTGCGATTTATGGGTAGTTGGCTTTAGGTCAAGTGGGAGATTGTTAGAGTAGATGACCAACAAGCAAACATGTGGCTGTGGTCTTTCGTATTTATTATTGTAATAGACGAACCTTTATTCGTATTAATGATAAAACAACTTGGCATTCTATATCTTTGTCCCTTTGTCACAAGCATAGATATAGTCCTTACAATTATTACAAGTACTAGTAATTGATCGTTAGGATCGTGAGATATTTACTTAAGTATTATAACTGTTAAACGTGTTCCTAGTCGAAGGGTTACGCCACCAATGAGGATATCGGCCTTTCCCATTAAGAGACTAGCACTTAGTGTGTGTGTACTGCATCTCATCAGTAAACGGTATTGTGATATCGGCATGCATAAGTGGGTGCTCGTAAGTTGACGAGTTCACTGAACTCCCTCACCCTAGAAATCTCTAAGTGGTTCCCAATAATCGAGTAAAGATATCTATGGTATAGTTGTACACCATTAGTCCTTATGACCTAGACATCACCGTGACTTCACTAGAGGACCAGCTGTATCGTGACCTGTCCTTGAGTTCCACCGAGGACCATCCCAAGGGCCAGTGTCCGTGCAGTCCGAAATCTAGTGGGAGGTCTGTGCATTGTAGTCGGGGATTCGATCGCTAGAATAGTCTTGGATGTCCTGTGTGTTCTGAAAGTTTGTAATCATTCTAAGTCTCTGGCCAGAGCTGACTAAGTGATGATTAGAGAATTCGATTCTCTAAGTCATGCACGTAACGATTACAACACTTAGAACGATCGCACCGTTATTGAACATACAAAGAGGTCTCGACGAACCAATGCCTCTAGTTCAATCGGGACATATGTATCGAAGGGACCGTACTGTACGTTAACTATATCTGAAGGTTCTTGCAGGCACTTCATTTGTATCTAGGGAATCATGACGCGTAGTTGCTAGACGCCAATCTTGATTCGTTGGGTGATTAAGGTGAAACGAGTTTCATCTTAATCGTAACTCTAAGGGACGAGTTTTGACCACAAAGGGTTGTGGGCCCACGGCTAGCTTACACCTGAACCATCGAGGGTCACACTGCTCGTGCACATGAGATCTTTGAATAAACGGTCAGAGATAAAATGGTTTATCTTTGCATGATTGGAAGTCAATATGATTGGGTCCAACATTTGTAATTTGGAATTATGAATGAGAATAAGAAAAGGAAAAGAATAGACGAACATTGTAGTGGACTTTCTAAATCGGGAAGTTTCCAAATTTAGAAAGTGCACTGAACTAGGGTTTCCACTTTTGGAAAGTTGGAAATTGAGAGTTGGCACTCGTAATGTCGAGGACTTTATAATGATTCCGAAAATGTAATCGTTACAATTTTCCGATCATTGAAATGAGAGAGACGAGCAAATAAAAGTACTAACGAACTTAAGTTGTTGGGCCCGGTCCAACTTAAGCCGGCTAGGGTTTTATACAAGGCACTATAAATACTTGATTTATAGGCCTTGCACAAAACACAACACAACAAAATCCTAACCCTAGTCGTCCCCCTCTCTCTCTCGGCCACTCTCCCCAGCGGCCACCACCGCCGTCGCCCCGCCGTTTCGCCGGAATCGGCCATTCGTTGGCCGATTGCTTTCGGTAGTTCTTTCCTTCTCTTTTTTCTTCCGTTTTTCTAACTATTACGTGTCTAGTGCCACGTGTTTAGTAGATTGAAGTATACGAGGTGAAATCCGAGAGGAGGAAGATCGAAGATCGAAGAATCGAGGAGCAGCACACGAGCCGAAGCCGCACGCGATCCCACGCGCCGCCCGAAGACCGCGCATGAGTTACACGCGCCGCCGTGGCCGTCTCGCCGCTGCTGCCGTTGCACCGCTGCTGCCCCCGGATTGTACGGATTGGTTTCCGTAGCAATCTCAACTTGCTTAGCGCTCCTACCTCACGCTTCAAGAGGTAAACACACGAATTTAATGTTCTTGATTCGTTTACGTTTAAACTATATATTCATGTTTGCTTTCGTATGATTTTATGTGATTACGTGAAATCGTTTTAATCGTTGCGAGCATGTTAGTTGGTTTAAATGCGAGCATGTTAATTGATTTAAATTCAGTTAAACAATTTAGCATGTATGTTGTTTTTAATTTCGCTGGAAGCGCAAAGGTACGCAATTAATTGATTTAATTTATCGGGCATGTGTTTATGTGCTTTAAAGTTGTTTAAATCGCATAAAATTTTTGTTTTCCTCTGCGTACACGTGCCCGTTATCCAACACCAACATGATAAAAGCATCCGGTATCGATTGACTCATAAAATTTCCCCCGGTTGATGCATCTAAGACCGTTCGTGCATTCTCGTTAATCCCTTGGTAGAAGATGTGGATCTGCCGCCATTGTTCGACTCCATGTGTTGGACACTGCCGCAAAAGAGTTTGAAATCTCTCCCATGCCTCGTATAATTGCTCGCCTTGCTCTTGGACAAAATTATGAATTTCCCGTCGGATTCTCTCGTCCTTCTCGGGAGAGCTATAAACTTTCATGAAAAGGTTGAGGAGTTGAGGCCACGACGAGATAGAGTGTGGGGCTTGGGACATCAACCACTGGCGAGCTCTTCCTTGTAAGGAGTGCTTGAAGAGAATTAATTGAAGCGCCTCTTGGGAAACGCCGTTTTGACGGTGGAAATTACAGGTATCTAGAAAATTGACAATGTGAAGATGGGGATCTTCGCCCGCCAATCCACTAAATAGCCCGTTATTTTGGATCATCGTCAAGAGGCCTTGCTTGATCTCAAAATTGTGCGCCTCAATAGGTGGATATTGGATGCTTGGGCGGAATCCGTCATGAGTCGGGATTATGTAATCTTGAAGTGTCCGTGGCCTAGCAGATGGCTGTACTGGAAGTTGAGGGGGTGGGTCTTGGACTTGGTTTCCGTTGGCCCCGAGTAAATTACCCGCTGCCCTGCGTTCTTCGTCCTCCATTATATTGTTTTCGCGTTGAAGTCTCGTAGCGGCTCGAAAAGTTCGTTCGATTTCGGGATCAAACGGTTCTCTAGCAAGATCGAGTCTCCTGCGCATACACAGTACCTAAAAAGAAAAATAAAATAAAACAAAAATTAAATGGGTGAATCGTGAAAATTGTTCAAACCTAGAGCTAGAATAAAATAAATAATTAAAATATTCTCCGGCAACGGCGCCAAAAACTTGTTGGCCGAAAACCTACACGCAAGTGCACGTATCGTACAAGTAATATAGTGGACTAAAAGTCCGGATATTGAACCCACAGGGAATATTTAATTATCTAATCCTAGACGCTAAATTCTACCAATTATTATCAAGCCCACCCTACACAGTCAAATTTTAGAGAGAATTAACTAAATTAAACTAAATTAAAAGCAAGCAAAAACAAGAAAACAATTTAAACACGAAGATTAATCAAAGTAGACAAGCCTAGGATTTTATTCTTCCCCCCATGTGATTATTATTCCCCCAATTCCTTCAATTATGCAAGCAATTAACCCGAATTATTAACCTGAGATGCTAAAATAATCATAACCCGCTTCCGCGTGTATTACGATTCTAATACTCTAGATTCAATTACTATATTCCTATGCAATTAATTCTAGAACACAACATTAAGCACAAATCTCAATAATGCCTACCTAAGAGATTAACTATATTCCTATGTTAATACCACAAAGGCTCTTCTACCACAGTTCTAATTATTAACCCGATCTTCCGATTCATGCGATTAACAATAACATAAAAGCGCATAAAGTGGCCTGTTTCATGAACTTAATAAAACAAGTAGAAGAAATAACCCGAAATTAAAACTTGCATAAAATCATAGAAAATGGTTCATAAATCCCACATAGGGTTACAAATAATGTAGCACCCTCAATGATTTACTAGAAAGTTTAGATAAAAATTTAAGAAATACGGATTTTAAAACTTTCGGATCCAGTTTGAACTTTTGAGAAAACCACTTTAAAATTATTAAAACCATTTCCCTTTATTTCAAATCTAACCCACAATCGGAAAATAAGATTTTTCATAGAGAGTGTACCGTAACGTGAACGGGATTTTGAAAATAATCTCGATGTTGCGGAATAATCCACATAAAACATCACCGGGGTTTAGAAAACACTCGTAAGACAGCGGAAGGAAATAAACTTTATTTAAGATACCCCCGTTTAATAGACTGGGTTCCCAAATCAGAGTACAAAATTAAAAATCGATATCTTGGCTAGATATTTTAGAAATCGTTGACGTGGTAAAAATCCGGGTAAAACATTCAAGGCACCAGGGCTAGCGATTCCTCGAACTCCACTCCGCCGGCCTCCTAAAAAGCTTGGAGAACCTGAAAAGATAATTTGCATAAAAGCATGAGCCCAAACACTGGCTCAGTAAGGACATTAGTCTTAGTCTGACGAACTCACGCCTCTCTCATCGTGTCACTCACGACCTATGGGAGTCCTAAAGTCCCTGTCTATGTTCTTTTCTGTCTAAGGCTTTTACGTCATAATTGTATCATGTTATAGTATTTCATCGACGTTAATCAAGACATATAATCACGCCACAAATAATTAAACATATAACTTCACATATGAGCACATAATAAAAAGTCTGATTTTGCTTTGAAGGCCATTTGAAATTCACTTTGAAAATCATGTGGGGATTCGTTTTCCTTTAGACATCATTTCTTAGTTCATTTTGGAACTCGTCTTGGACAAAATGTCCCTTTCAACGAAGTTCCCCTTTTTAGAACGAAAACCCCCTTTTTAAAACTCTTTTTAAAAAACGTTTTTTCTTTCAAAATCTTTCGTATGCAAGGATGCACATGTTGGGATCCCCATCAAAACCCTAACGTAAGCATCGGCAATAGACGTTTATATGCTGAGCCCGGTCATTCGGTGGGAGCTAACCACCCTATAGTTCTATAGTAACTGTTGTTGGGATACCGGCCCCCCGTATCCCGTGTCTATTCAACCGTAGCAACGTTACAATTTTGATTCTTCTATAGTAGACCATGCAATACCAATTAATGACTCGATGAATGCACGCAAGTAAAAGATCTTAATAGCAACACGATAATAATTCCAATTATATCATTCACGTATTTCGAAGGAATTAAATCACATAATTCGGAAGTAATTTCCGAGGCTATAGTAAGCACAAGTAGATCAAACATTAGTAATAAAGAACACATATACTTGTACACGTATATACACATAGGCACTTATACGTATTTATATACTTATACTTATACATATATACTCTAATTTATAACTATGGGTTATAAGTTTCCTCAACCCGAAGGGAGTACGCCAATAACATCATAGGTCTAAACTATCGATATACATATAAATATACTTATATATATACATACTTATACCTCACAAGAGTAACTCACATAATTCAAATACACATAATGAAATTCAACGCTTCTTATTTAAAGAATCATCGGGAAATCTAATTCATTATAAGTACTAGCACATAGTAAGTTCAAAGAACAACTTATTATTCTAATCATAGATTAGTCTAAGAATATTTCTTAGATCTAGCTCAATACTCATGGGAAACTTCATCTATGTTCAACTATTATGTTAATTTATGCCTCAAGAGTTTAAACCATGCTCACAAAGGACCTTTTGATTCAAGTAGTTTACTCATAGGAAAATCGGATAGTTTTGACACTTTAACTTCAAAAATACATTTCTCTTAGACCACAACTTCAAAAACTCTGAAACTTTGACACAATACTCCTGTGTGAGTGTAAAAGACTGGTTTAAAACAGTTTTACAAAAGAACTAGTAGACTAAGAGAAATGAGTAAAACAGTGCAGGAGTGTGGTCACACTTTCAGAAACAGAACCAACCACTTTGAAAATACCCAATAAATCACCCTTTTGTTAAAACAATGTAAGACTTTGCAGAAAACTGGTTTTATAAAGTATAAATATATTCCAAGTGGAATCAAGGAAATCAAACTATGAAAACATCGATTTTAAAAGCAAATTCTCAGCTGACTCAAAAACTGTACAGGTTTAGTAAATAATTCATATCTTAATCATCTGAAATCCGTTTGATGATTAAAATATATCAAATTAAAGATAACATAAAGATCTAGTTACCCATAAACTTTCGTGATTTTAGGAAAACAGGGAATCTGTGAAACATGCAGTAAACTCCGAGACTGAAAACCTGAAAATTCATTAGTGATCTATATCTACATCTTTGATCAAAACAAATCTGGCAGTTTAGGCACTATAACTTCAGAAATTCATATCTCCTAAGCCGTAGATCCAAACCTAATGAAATTTGGAACACATGTTCATATCTAAGTCTAGTTTATAGGGTTAAAACAGTTTATGAAGAAACTTATCTGTGTAAGAGATATAATCAATTTAGTGCAGTAACACAAGCAGAATTTCAGAACAGATCCACTAACTTTAAAAATACCAATTAATTCATACCTTTACTTAAACACTACCAAATTTTGTGTAAAGTCAGTTTCGTAAGTTTATAATCATATTCAAGTGGAATCAACTCAATAAGATTAGTATAAAACTCTATTTAACACATAACTCGTGGATGACTCCGAAACTGTGCAGATTCAGAAAACGATTCATAACTCACTCAATACAAATCAGATTTATGCATAATTTATATCAACATGAAGCTAACCAAAAGATCTAGACTACCACCAAATTTCATAATTTTATCTTAGGGATTACCCGATGAGACATGCAATACAATCAGAAGCTACGAAACTGAAGTTCAAGTAGTGTTCATCAAGAACTTTATCTTCTAAAGCCCAAAATTAAAACCACAAACATATAATTCATTAAAACACATATAATTTATATTAATTAGGTTATTATTTCAGTAAAGACCAAGGTCCTTACCCAAGAGCAAGAAATCGAAGATGAAGGAGTAAGAAAACCAAAGGCTCGGTGGATTTTCAGCGGGTTTGGCTTGGATGTTCTTGGAGAGTTTTGGGGCTGAGTGTTGAGAGATTATATGACTATTTCTTTGAAGGTATTAGGAGAATCCCGAAATTAGGGAGAAAGAGGCATTTTGGGGTGATTTTAGAAGAGAAAAAGAGAGACTTCTATGGAGAATCTTCAAGGCTTTGAAGTGGAAGATGAACTCTTCCATTTGGGGAGTGTTTGGACGAGATAGAGGGGAGAGAATGAGGGATTTTGGCTGATGTTTGTGTGCTGAAAATTGTGAAGTTGAAGAGGCTATTTATAGGAGAGTAGAGGGACTTACTTGCAATATTACAAACAAGAGGGTGTAGGTAGCAATTAGGAAGACTTGGACACTTGGCAATTCACCATCAAACCCAACACACTCAACTTATACACACGGCATTCTCACAAAACACAAAGCACATGCACACACAACACCTATACATATACACATCTATACATAAATAATATTAAAATAATAAAAGATAAATGGTGTGGCATTTCCTATGCTCAAACCGAGAGAGAGAGAGGGATCCTATGTCATGTATGTCACATACATATACATCAAATAAATGTGCACATATAACATACATACATATATACACACATAAATAAATCCTAGCAAATATCATATCATAAACATACACATTCACATAATATGACATACATAATTAAGTCCACATCATATATTATATATT
Source organism: Erythranthe guttata (assembly GCF_000504015.1). Next base: position 360,540 of record NW_012194986.1, read on the forward strand.
AGCATAAAATATATATGCACATATACAATCCCAATTAGCATGACTTACATAGATGGTCACTAAATTCATTAAATCACATAATTAGAATCAACTACTCAATTAATAACATGTCTACTTCTAAAAATACTATAATGTATCTAAATCACATAATCACGTAGAGAAAGTATAAATCACTACTCGATTCATGAAATGCACGTATATTCGTAGTTACTATATATTGAATATATTCATATATAAATGCTTATGAAAATGCGGGCTGGTACAATCTTCCCCCCTTAAATAAATTTTGTCCTCAAAATTTGAAAAGTACTTTATCATGAAGTCGAGTTATGAAAAATCTCATTACTTTCCATAACTGGATAAGCAACACTTTTATTCACAAAAAGATTTTCTTAAACTAGAAAGCTCCTTTTTGTCAAAGCAAAAAAAATATTTCTCGGAATACTTGTAAATAATTTTCTTACCCAATAGTTTTATGAAGGCGAAATTTGCTCTTGAAAAATTCTAAACGAGTCTCATCGAGACCTCCAATTTTCGGAAAACGAAATTTGATTTTGAGATAATCTTTTCCCTTTTGAAGAAACAAACGTCTGCATGCATTGTTGAAAACATGCAAATAAAATCAGTGCGATCTTTATGTATTTCATGAATGCACCACTAAAAATGCACATAAGTTCCACACAAGATACATATCATCAGTTTTAATACCTGGCATCGCATATATCCACATAGATTCTACCAAAAATGTTAGATGCAAACTATACTCTAAAATGCACACACATGATTCGTATAGTAAGAATTTAACTTTCAAACTTTCGAAATTCGTCATTTGAAAAAATAATTTCTATAATTGACCCTTCCAAAAGAGTCAACCAAAGTGCTTAACATGCAAGTAAATAATTTCATCATGATGCACATAATATCTACTTTCATTATGATGCACATAAATCACTTAGGGATGTGGCATGTGACTCCAGTATATCATATAATGCATGAAACTCACTATCAAAGAACACATTATTCACAAAATCCAATTTCAATTCTCAAAATCTCAATCAAGTCAGGTAATCATATTCTATCCAATCGTTAACTTCGAATGGTTAAATTTCGAAAATCCAAGTATCGCACATAGTTGGGACCAGAGAAATACGGGCACATGAGTTTAAAAAATCAAGATAAGTTTTGTCATAAAGCTGTGTCTATTTTGAAACAAATATTTTATCAACTTCGTGAATAATTTAAAACGTGCCTCTTTCAATCACCAACAAAGTGAGAGGTTTTATCAAAAAGAACTTCGAGATTTTTAAAATTTAGAAACTGGTCTCAACTATTTTCGAGAAAATACTTTTAAAGAAGTTTATACTTACAACCACAAAATTTTCGAGTGTCGTTCAAAGTATAATAATTTACTAAGAAAACTTGACTATGCACATAGTTCACATAATTTCACATAGTCAAAATAACAAATATCAAAATCTAAAGGCAAATAGCTCAATTAGATTCTATAGACACCTAGTTTGGTCCAAATTGTCAATCAAATGCATCGATAGGAATCTTCAAAAATAATTTAGTCACAAATATGCAATTATCAAGAAATCTGAACGTCATAAATGCAAATAGCATACACATATGCATACAAAGGTATGGGATTAATTAATCCACACACGTAGAAAAAATCATGTAATTCATATATATGAATTTAAATTGCACATGTACTTAATTTGTTAACAAAAGTCGATCATACTTTGTCACATAAACTACCATACATGTCACATAATATTAATAGCACACTTAGTCAATTATTTCAGGAAATCGAACATGTAAGAATCGAGCACATAGATTACTTAGGGAGTTGAGTATATGATTAGAATCTACCGAGAAAACTATAGAACATCACATTATTCTCTGGTAACCTACTCACATAATTTTCGAATTGCAAAGTAATTTCACATAACATTTATATTTCATCAAGTGAAACATATTTTAATATCATTATCACATTGGTCAAGCAATCAAGAATTGGCTACCACAACATTAAAATTCATCAATTGGACATATACGTCAAATGTAGTAACATATTCAATATTAATCATCTAACACATAAGGTACACATAAGTGATTCATCTACACATATGTATAATCAATCAACACAAAAGGAGAGCCTAAACTAAAATTCACCAATCAAACACTTCCGACATTCTTAACAATTCCTGATATTCTTTAATAGCAAAAATCCAAAAATTTATATGTAAACGAAGATTTCCAAAACACACTGAAGGTTTTAACACACAAATCTCAAATAATAATAGCACAACATGTGTTAGGTATTCAAGAAGGTTAAAACACTTAACCACTCATAATCGCCTAAAACCAGTTCTAGATCGATGACATAAAATATCAAAAATATTGAGGTACTTATACCAAAATAATCATCACAAAATCCGGTATCAAAACCGCATAAACTATCTTCTCTTTATCATCACATAGGAGCAATTAGGAAATTACAAATCTTAATAGGATCAACTCGATATGCTAACAAGTAAAAATGAGTATAGTGACAAGTTCACATAGAATTGTAAGTTCTCTAATTCGAATTAGTCTAAACTAAATATGAATCATACCTCATGACTTAGGCCGAGGACTGGAGGAGGAATCACTTGTGCCTTGAACCATAATTAGGAATCCAGTGTATTAAACACTGCTCTGATACCACCTTGTAGCACCCTCAATGATTTACTAGAAAGTTTAGATAAAAATTTAAGAAATACGGATTTTAAAACTTTCGGATCCAGTTTGAACTTTTGAGAAAACCACTTTAAAATTATTAAAACCATTTCCCTTTATTTCAAATCTAACCCACAATCGGAAAATAAGATTTTTCATAGAGAGTGTACCGTAACGTGAACGGGATTTTGAAAATAATCTCGATGTTGCGGAATAATCCACATAAAACATCACCGGGGTTTAGAAAACACTCGTAAGACAGCGGAAGGAAATAAACTTTATTTAAGATACCCCCGTTTAATAGACTGGGTTCCCAAATCAGAGTACAAAATTAAAAATCGATATCTTGGCTAGATATTTTAGAAATCGTTGACGTGGTAAAAATCCGGGTAAAACATTCAAGGCACCAGGGCTAGCGATTCCTCGAACTCCACTCCGCCGGCCTCCTAAAAAGCTTGGAGAACCTGAAAAGATAATTTGCATAAAAGCATGAGCCCAAACACTGGCTCAGTAAGGACATTAGTCTTAGTCTGACGAACTCACGCCTCTCTCATCGTGTCACTCACGACCTATGGGAGTCCTAAAGTCCCTGTCTATGTTCTTTTCTGTCTAAGGCTTTTACGTCATAATTGTATCATGTTATAGTATTTCATCGACGTTAATCAAGACATATAATCACGCCACAAATAATTAAACATATAACTTCACATATGAGCACATAATAAAAAGTCTGATTTTGCTTTGAAGGCCATTTGAAATTCACTTTGAAAATCATGTGGGGATTCGTTTTCCTTTAGACATCATTTCTTAGTTCATTTTGGAACTCGTCTTGGACAAAATGTCCCTTTCAACGAAGTTCCCCTTTTTAGAACGAAAACCCCCTTTTTAAAACTCTTTTTAAAAAACGTTTTTTCTTTCAAAATCTTTCGTATGCAAGGATGCACATGTTGGGATCCCCATCAAAACCCTAACGTAAGCATCGGCAATAGACGTTTATATGCTGAGCCCGGTCATTCGGTGGGAGCTAACCACCCTATAGTTCTATAGTAACTGTTGTTGGGATACCGGCCCCCCGTATCCCGTGTCTATTCAACCGTAGCAACGTTACAATTTTGATTCTTCTATAGTAGACCATGCAATACCAATTAATGACTCGATGAATGCACGCAAGTAAAAGATCTTAATAGCAACACGATAATAATTCCAATTATATCATTCACGTATTTCGAAGGAATTAAATCACATAATTCGGAAGTAATTTCCGAGGCTATAGTAAGCACAAGTAGATCAAACATTAGTAATAAAGAACACATATACTTGTACACGTATATACACATAGGCACTTATACGTATTTATATACTTATACTTATACATATATACTCTAATTTATAACTATGGGTTATAAGTTTCCTCAACCCGAAGGGAGTACGCTAATAACATCATAGGTCTAAACTATCGATATACATATAAATATACTTATATATATACATACTTATACCTCACAAGAGTAACTCACATAATTCAAATACACATAATGAAATTCAACGCTTCTTATTTAAAGAATCATCGGGAAATCTAATTCATTATAAGTACTAGCACATAGTAAGTTCAAAGAACAACTTATTATTCTAATCATAGATTAGTCTAAGAATATTTCTTAGATCTAGCTCAATACTCATGGGAAACTTCATCTATGTTCAACTATTATGTTAATTTATGCCTCAAGAGTTTAAACCATGCTCACAAAGGACCTTTTGATTCAAGTAGTTTACTCATAGGAAAATCGGATAGTTTTGACACTTTAACTTCAAAAATACATTTCTCTTAGACCACAACTTCAAAAACTCTGAAACTTTGACACAATACTCCTGTGTGAGTGTAAAAGACTGGTTTAAAACAGTTTTACAAAAGAACTAGTAGACTAAGAGAAATGAGTAAAACAGTGCAGGAGTGTGGTCACACTTTCAGAAACAGAACCAACCACTTTGAAAATACCCAATAAATCACCCTTTTGTTAAAACAATGTAAGACTTTGCAGAAAACTGGTTTTAGAAAGTATAAATATATTCCAAGTGGAATCAAGGAAATCAAACTATTAAAACATCGATTTTAAAAGCAAATTCTCAGCTGACTCAAAAACTGTACAGGTTTAGTAAATAATTCATATCTTAATCATCTGAAATCCGTTTGATGATTAAAATATATCAAATTAAAGATAACATAAAGATCTAGTTACCCATAAACTTTCGTGATTTTAGGAAAACAGGGAATCTGTGAAACATGCAGTAAACTCCGAGACTGAAAACCTGAAAATTCATTAGTGATCTATATCTACATCTTTGATCAAAACAAATCTGGCAGTTTAGGCACTATAACTTCAGAAATTCATATCTCCTAAGACGTAGATCCAAACCTAATGAAATTTGGAACACATGTTCATATCTAAGTCTAGTTTATAGGGTTAAAACAGTTTATGAAGAAACTTATCTGTGTAAGAGATATAATCAATTTAGTGCAGTAACACAAGCAGAATTTCAGAACAGATCCACTAACTTTAAAAATACCAATTAATTCATACCTTTACTTAAACACTACCAAATTTTGTGTAAAGTCAGTTTCGTAAGTTTATAATCATATTCAAGTGGAATCAACTCAATAAGATTAGTATAAAACTCTATTTAACACATAACTCGTGGATGACTCCGAAACTGTGCAGATTCAGAAAACGATTCATAACTCACTCAATACAAATCAGATTTATGCATAATTTATATCAACATGAAGCTAACCAAAAGATCTAGACTACCACCAAATTTCATAATTTTATCTTAGGGATTACCCGATGAGACATGCAATACAATCAGAAGCTACGAAACTGAAGTTCAAGTAGTGTTCATCAAGAACTTTATCTTCTAAAGCCCAAAATTAAAACCACAAACATATAATTCATTAAAACACATATAATTTATATTAATTAGGTTATTATTTCAGTAAAGACCAAGGTCCTTACCCAAGAGCAAGAAATCGAAGATGAAGGAGTAAGAAAACCAAAGGCTCGGTGGATTTTCAGCGGGTTTGGCTTGGATGTTCTTGGAGAGTTTTGGGGCTGAGTGTTGAGAGATTATATGACTATTTCTTTGAAGGTATTAGGAGAATCCCGAAATTAGGGAGAAAGAGGCATTTTGGGGTGATTTTAGAAGAGAAAAAGAGAGACTTCTATGGAGAATCTTCAAGGCTTTGAAGTGGAAGATGAACTCTTCCATTTGGGGAGTGTTTGGACGAGATAGAGGGGAGAGAATGAGGGATTTTGGCTGATGTTTGTGTGCTGAAAATTGTGAAGTTGAAGAGGCTATTTATAGGAGAGTAGAGGGACTTACTTGCAATATTACAAACAAGAGGGTGTAGGTAGCAATTAGGAAGACTTGGACACTTGGCAATTCACCACCAAACCCAACACACTCAACTTATACACACGGCATTCTCACAAAACACAAAGCACATGCACACACAACACCTATACATATACACATCTATACATAAATAATATTAAAATAATAAAAGATAAATGGTGTGGCATTTCCTATGCTCAAACCGAGAGAGAGAGAGGGATCCTATGTCATGTATGTCACATACATATACATCAAATAAATGTGCACATATAACATACATACATATATACACACATAAATAAATCCTAGCAAATATCATATCATAAACATACACATTCACATAATATGACATACATAATTAAGTCCACATCATATATTATATATTAGCATAAAATATATATGCACATATACAATCCCAATTAGCATGACTTACATAGATGGTCACTAAATTCATTAAATCACATAATTAGAATCAACTACTCAATTAATAACATGTCTACTTCTAAAAATACTATAATGTATCTAAATCACATAATCACGTAGAGAAAGTATAAATCACTACTCGATTCATGAAATGCACGTATATTCGTAGTTACTATATATTGAATATATTCATATATAAATGCTTATGAAAATGCGGGCTGTTACAAATAAAATCCTAGAAATAAATAATTTAGCTACTCATGATTAAAGCAAAAACACAAATAAAATACATCATAGACAATAAATCTATGCTTGGAGTCTTCGAATTCTTCGTCTTCGTTATTGCGTTGTTGCTCTTGAAATTGCGTAAAAAGATCCCCAATTGTGTGTTTGGGTTGGTCTTATATAGGGTGAAGAACTTGGGGAAGAAGGCAGTTTCCTTGTGCAATTAAAATTCCTTTATTGCGCAGCTTCGGAGTCTCGGACGGGGGTCCCACAATTTGAACTAAAACTCGGACGGGGTCCGAGCTTTAAATCTTCATAATTTTGATTTTTTCACTTCTTACCCATATTTTCCCCAAAATTGCAGTTTTGACCCCATACTTTTCCAATTCTTCAATTTGTACCTAAAATACAATAAATCAACTTTTTAAGCACCAATTATCGTTAAAACACACCAAAAGCTCAAATAAAAAGGTACGATAAAGTGTAAAAATATACACTTAACACATATCCTGAGATTATTAATATCAGCGAGCTCATAGTTGTCAATTGATTTTTGATTTGCTAGATTATTCTTTTACACTATATTTAGTCAACTAACTTTAGTCTAGTTAATGTTAATTATTTGGTTGATATAGTTGGTTAATATTGTAATTATGTGTTAAGTTGCAACTGTTGATTTGTGTTGGTTGTCACCTAAGTCAGCTGATTCCAAGTTAATTTATCGGAGCTCCATCGATATTGCTAAAAAAATCACCTAACCAACCAAATTAGTTGATCAAACGCCACTTACGTCAAAAGGGGGTTGATTGGAGCTCGAGAGACCCATCGCCACAGTAAACCAAATCAACCAGCTAACTAGATCAGTTGATTTGAAGTTAGGCAACTCGCCTACATCACCCATTTAACTCAGCCAAGTAATCAAGTTAGGTGATCTCAAATAAGCTAATTAGAGTAAGTTGGTTAGAAGAACCAATGACCTGCCGCCATGCCCCGCCCGCACCTCCAGGAATAATGTTTCAAATTTTACGTTTTATGTACCAATTTGTTCCTCTCTTAGAGGAATACAATTTAGTAGTTTTGTTTCATTGTTTTTTCCACTTTATGTTGTTTATAATCCCTTTATTCGCTCGACGCATTTTAGGGTTTGTTTGGGACAGTGAGTGAAATTGTAGCTGTGGAGGCGGGTATTTGGTAATCTGATGTTCTCTCAATCAAACAGGTGGCTGACTTTGGGTTTCACGTTGCCTAGGCCAGGTTAGGGTGGTCCATGGCGGCGTTAGGGTTGTTCATAGGGTTGCGTTAATTCTAGGGGTGTTTTTGGTTTACCAAATTGCCCTACCAACCCGTCGCTCTACCGAACCATACAGATTATCTGCCGAAATATTTGTACCGAATTATTACCGTACCCTACCGCGCCGTACCGAAATGTTTTGGTAGGGTAATGTTAAGTATATATTTTTATACTTTATCGTACCTTTTTATTTGAGCTTTTGGTGTGATTTAACGATAATTGGTGCTTAAAAAGTTGATTTATTGTATTTAAGATATAAATTGAAGAATTGGAAAAGTTTGGGGTCAAAACTGCAATTTTGGAGAAAATATGGGCCAAAAGTGAAATAATCAAAAATCTGAAGAAATTGGCACGGGACGGCCGTCCCAAATTTACACCTAAAAATGGGACGGCCGTGCCAAATGCAGAACTGGGGCAGAAGGTTTCGGCGATTCTCGCGCGGCCGTGCGAGAATTGCACTGATTTTCGCGCGGCCGTGCCAAATCACGCTGGAGACAATTTTGGACTTTTAAACACACAAGGAAACCTTGAATAATCTACCAAGTTGGGACATCTATTTAAGCCCAAACCAAGCACGAATCAAGGGACTTTTGACACAACCTTGGAGCGAGAGGAGCGAGAGAACGAAGAATCGAAGACGGAGAATTGACAACTCTTCATCATAATTCTTCTTTCACCTATCTTTTCTTAATCTATAACTTTTATTACTTTTATTATGTTTTTCGTTATGAGTAGCTAAGTTTTTAATCTAGGATTTTGTTGGAACCCTATGTGGGGATTGTGAACCCGTTTTCTTGAGATTATGCAATTATGATTTTATGATTATTTCTTATATTTGTTATGATTGTTAGTGCATGAACTTGATCAATTTATGTGCTTTATCTGTGATTATTGGGATTGACTCGACAGAGCTATTTTGATAATTAGACGGTAAGTATAAGAGCCTTCGAGTAGTTTTCACCGAATGAGTGTGTCAATTGCATGTGGTGTCGTAGACATACAGATATCACCTTTGGTAGCCATTTACGAGACTTGTTAGTTAATGCTCTATTCATAATTGGTTTGCATAGACATATAGTGAATCGTTTATGAATAATAGACCCATAATACACGCGACAGCGGGTTATGAGTAAATTAGTGTCTCGGGTTAATAATCATGAATCATATATTGTATAATTGAGGGGTTTCGGGTGAGCAATTCTTGAATAGGGGGAAGATAAAATCCTAGGTCCGTTTTTATTGATATTTTCTCGTGTTTAATTGCTTTCATAATTAGTTTAATTGTTTAGTTGATTAAATTTGACAACTTTGCATAGGCTGGATAAAAATCATAGTTGTTAGAATTTGGTACTTAGGATTAGATAATTTGAGTATTCCTTGTGGGATCGACATCCGACTCTCACGAGTCCACTTTTACTACTTGTTTGCGATACGTGCACTTGCGTGTTAGGCATTCAGCATCCAAAAAGTTTTTGGCGCCGTTGCCGAGGAATACGGCTATATTATCTATTTACTCTAATATCAAATTTAAGCAATTTTTCTTACTTCAGCCATTTTATTTATTTTATTTTATAATTTTATTTGCTAATTTTATTTTTATTATTTTTGTTTAGGTACTTTTTATGCGAATGGAAGAAGAGAATAATCGTAGGGGAGATGACCAAGGGCGCTTACCGAATGCGGCAGGAGAGATCGTCAACGAGCAAGAGCAACGTCAGCCAATTAATCCACCACCTCGTTAACGAGCATTGCATGAGTACACCGTTCCAACACTCAATGGGTTTCAATCAAGCATCCAGCAGCCCCCCATTGAAGCCAATAATTTCGAAATTCGAGCGGGACTACTTACTATGCTCCAAAACAATGGGTTATTCAGCGGATTAGCTCATGAAGATCCGCATCTCCACTTGGTCAACTTCCTCGAAACGTGTGATTCGCATAAGATGAACGGAGTGTCGCCGAAAGCACTACAGCTCCGCCTCTTCAAGCACTCTCTCCAAGGAGCCGCAAGAGAATGGCTACAAACTCGTGCACCGCATTCCATCTCGTCTTGGCCCCAGCTAGCACAGCTCTTCATGAATACGTACAACTCCCCAACCAAAACTGAGAGAATCCGGAGAGAAATACAAAACTTCTTACAAGAAGCCGGTGAAGCGTTGTTCGAGACGTGGGAGCGATTCAAACAATTAATTCGGAGATGCCCGAATCACGGTCTTCAAGAGTGGCGGCAACTTCAAATATTTTATGATGGATTGCAAGATAATTCGAGAACGGTGCTCGATTCAGCAGCTGGCGGTATGTACATGAGCTTGACATATGACGAAGCTTACGAACTTTTGGAGCGGATCGCAAGGAACAAATACATGCGGGCATCGGACCGGTCAAATAGCGGAGCCAATAAGACGGGAGGAATTTTAGAGTTAGACGGGGTCACCGCAATCACTGCCCAATTAGAGAAGCTATCAAAGCAAGTAGCAGCATTGCAAACTCAGCAAGTCCATGCAGTCCAAATTCCCAACCAGTGCGTAGAAGAAACGGAGTCTCTAAATTATGTACATGACACTAATCGACAACAGAGGAACCCGTACTCCAACACTTATAATCCGGGATGGAAAGATCACCCCAACTTTGGATGGGGAGGAAATCAGCAAGGACAAAGGCCAGCTCCCGGATTCCAAAATCCGCCTCAAGCTCCACCCCAAGGAGTTGACCTCGCTGACATCTTAGCAAAATTCATGACGTCGACTCAAGCATCCATTCGGAACCTCGAGACACAAATGGGTCAACTTGCAACCCAACTAAACGCGAGGCCGTCGGGAGCACTGCCGTCGAATACGGAAGATCCTCGAAAGAGCAACATCGAGCAGTGCAATGCAGTAACTTTGCGAAATGGGAGGCAATTAGAGGAAGGTCCTAAAAAGTCCGTTGCACCACCGCCGATTGTAGAGGAGCCCAAAGAAAAGACCGAGGTCGGGCCAAGCAACACAAAGATCGCAGTAAGTGAATCTACTCCCAAGGTACCCTTCCCTCAACGTTTTCAAAACTCCAAGCTTGATATGCAATTTCAGTTATTTTTGGATTATCTTAAAAAGTTGCATGTTAATATTCCTTTTGTTGAGGCACTTAAGCATATGCCGAATTGGGTTAAGTTTATAAAAGAACTTGTATCGAAGAAGATGAGGTTTCCGGAGTGTGCAGCAATAATAGACTTAAATGAGCAAAGTAGTGCTATCCTTTCAAATAAAATCCCACCGAAGCTTAGAGATCCAGGGAGTTGTACCATTCCATGCACAATAGGTACTAGGTATTTTGGGCGGGCGTTGTGTGATCAAGGGGCGAGCGTAAATTTAATGCCTTTATCAATTTATGAGAAATTGAACTTAGGAGAAATTAAGCCCACATCTGTGACCTTGCAGCTAGCCGATAGATCTTTTACTCACCCTTTAGGTATAGTGGAGGATGTATTGGTCAAGGTAGATAAGTTCATACTCCCGGCCGATTTTCTAGTACTAGACATAGAGGAAGATGAAAATATTCCCCTTATCTTAGGACGCCCCTTCTTAGCGACCGGTAGGTCAATTATTGATGTAGGAAAGAGAGAGCTAAGAATGAGTGTGGGGGACGAAACAGTGATCTTCAAGGTGTACCGGGTGGATGAAAAGCCTATTACGGCTAATGGATGTTATCTTCTTGATGAGGTAAGTGATTCTAAACTTTTTCCTGTTAAATTACATGATTTAAATTTTTTTGTGGATACTAATGTGCATGTAGGAGAACAAAAGAAAAAGGTTGAGTTGGTTACAACACCTACTCAAAACACCGTGATAAAAGACGATGTTGGCAAGCCTCATGACATCAAGAAGAATCGGATCAACCCATTTATTCAAGACTTTCTCCAAAAGGAAGCTAGGAGATGGGTTCAAAAGCTAAGGAATTGAAGAGAAGGAACAAAGTCTGGCTGAAGACTATAAACTTAGCGCTTCTCGGGAGGCAACCCAAGATTTTCGTTTTTTTTTTTTTTTTTTTATTATTTATGTTTCTTGTTTTATTTTATTTATTTGTTTTATAAGCATGCAAGCTAATTAAATAAGCAATTTTTTTTTTTATTTTTAGGGGTCAAAGTGCAATTTTGCACTTCACACGGCCGCACCAAAAAAGGCTTGAATCCAGCACGGCCGTGTAGAAATTCGGAGAGGCTACTGCCCAAAATTGAGAAGGGCGCGGCCGTGCGGAATTTACACTGAATTCTCGCACGGCCGTCCGAGAAACAATAGGCTATTGTTAAGTGTATATTTATACACTTAATTCTATCTTTTAATTGGAGCTTTTGATGTGTTTTTACGATAATTGGTGCTTAATTTGGTTATTATTTGTATTTTAGGTGCAAATTGAAGAATTGGCAACTTTTGGGGTGAAAACTGCAAATTCAGAGAAAAAGTGGGCCAAAAGTGAAAAAATCAGAAATCTGGAGAATTAAAGACCGCACGGCCGTGCGGATTTTAGTTCAAAATCTCACACGGCCGTCCGGATGGTCGTAGGGGCGCAGTGAAGGAATTTTAATTACACAAGGAAACCCGCCCTATTATATTTTTGCACCCTATTTAAAGGCCACAAGCACACAATTAGATCATCTTTTTATCATCTATCTTTTATCTTTCATCTTTCTACACGCGAGCAAGAGAACGAAGACGAAGACTTGACGAATCTTCATCCGAGTTTTCCTTTTACTTTTATTCTTCGATTTTTATGAACTTTCATATTTTTATTATGCTTGTCGTTACGAACATGAGTAACTAAGTTTTTATTCTAGGATTTTATTGGAACCCTATGTGGTGATTCGAACCTATTTTTCTACTTTTATGCAAGTTTAATTCTTCGATTATTTCTTCGATCTTGATCGTATTTAGTGCATGAGCGTAGCTAACTTATGTTGCTATTTGTTATTGTTAGAATTGATTGACAGATCGTTTTAATAATTAGAACAGGGATAGAAGAGCCTTCGAGTAGTTTTTCACCGAATGCGTGTGTTGATTGCATGTATTATCGTAGACATACAGATAATACCTTAGGTAGCCGTTGTCGAGACTTGTTATTTAATGCTTTATTTATACTAGGTTTGCATAGACATATAGTGAATCTTTTATGAATAATAGGTTTATAGCGCAGCGACAGCTGGTTATGAATAATTTCGTGTCTTGGGTTAATAATCGGGAATCGTAACTTGCATAATAGGAGATTAATTGGGTGAAGAATTATCACATAGGGGGAAGATAAAATCCTAGATCCGTTTATTATTGATATTTTCTCGTAATTACTTGCTTTCTTAATTATTTTAATTTATTTAGTTAATTAAATTGACAACCTTGCGTAGGCTGGATAAAAATAACAATTGTTAGAATTTGGTACTTAGGATTAAATAATTTGCGTATTCCCTGTGGGATCGACATCCGACTCTCACGAGTCTACTTTACTACTTGTTTGCGATACGTACACTTGCGTGTTGGTATTTAGCACCCAACAAGTTTTTGGCGCCGTTGCCGGGGAATACGGCTAAATTATTTATTTATCCTGATATTAAATTTGAACAATTTTTCTTACTTCAGCCAATTTTTTTATTTTATATAATTATTTTTTTTATTATTTATTTTGTTCTAGGTACTTTTTATGCGAAGAGGACACGACACGAGTCTGCTACCTCTTGATCCCGAAATTGAGCGAACGTTTAGGCAAGCCAGGAGAAATCAACGGTTAGCCCAAAACAATCCGGCAACGATGGAGGACGAGAATAATCGTGGAGAAGGTGACCAAAGGCGCCTACCGCATGCGGCAGGGGATGTCGTTATCGAGCAAGAGCAACGCCAGCTAATCAATCCACCGCCTCGCCAACGAGCCTTGCACGAGTACACCGTTCCGACACTCAATGGGTTCCAATCAAGCATCCAGCAGCCCCCCATTGAAGCCAACAATTTCGAGATTCGAGCGGGACTCCTCACAATGCTCCAAAACAATGGTTTGTTCACCGGATTGGCTCATGAAGATCCACATCTTCACTTGGTCAACTTCCTCGAGACGTGTGACTCGCACAAGATGAACGGAGTAACACCCGAAGCACTGCAACTCCGCCTGTTCAAGCACTCCCTACAAGGAGCAGCCCGAGAATGGTTGCAAACTCGTGCACCGCACTCCATATCGTCGTGGGCCCAGCTAGCTCAACTTTTCATGAACACATACAACTCCCCAACAAAAACTGAGAGAATCCGGCGAGAAATTCAAAACTTCATACAAGAAGCTGGTGAAGCGTTATTCGAGACGTGGGAGCGGTTCAAGCAGCTAGTAAGGAGGTGCCCAAATCACGGGCTTCAAGAGTGGCGCCAACTGCAAATATTTTACGATGGATTGCAAGACAACTCGAGAACCGTGCTCGACTCTGCAGCTGGAGGTATGTTCATGAGTTTGACCTACGACGAAGCATACGAGCTCTTGGAACGAATCGCTCGAAACAAATACATGCGGGCATCGGACCGGTCGAACAGCGGAGCGGTCAAGACGGGAGGAATTTTGGAGTTAGACGGAGTCACTGCAATCACGGCCCAATTGGAGAAGCTATCGAAGCAAGTAGCGGCTTTGCAAACTCAGCAAGTCCACGCAATCCAAGTTCCCGACCAGCGCGTAGAAGAAACGGAGTCTCTGAATTATGTGCATGACACCAACCGACAACAGAGGAACCCGTACTCCAATACTTACAATCCCGGATGGAAGGATCACCCTAACTTTGGGTGGGGAGGAAATCAGCAAGGGCAAAGGCAAGCACCACCTCAAGGCCAACCGCCTAATTATTCACGAGCAGCTCCCGGATTTCAAAATTTGCCTCAAGCTCAACCTCAAGGTGGAGATCTCGCAAATATCTTGGCGCAATTCATGACAACCACCCAAGCCTCCATCCGAAATTTGGAGACACAGATGGGTCAACTTGCAACCCAGCTAACCGCGAGGCCATCGGGAGCACTGCCGTCAAATACTGAAGATCCTAGGAAGAACAACGTCGAGCAGTGCAACGCTGTGAGTTTAAGGAATGGGAGACAATTGGAGGAAGCCCCACGAAAAGAGAAGCAAAACACGGTGATCGAGGAGCCGAGCGTGATTGGAGAAAAAGAAGCGACTCACGAAGAACCACTATCATCTCCAGTGAAATCACGAACCCCGCCAATTCCATATCCTCAGAAGCTTATAAAGAAGAAGCTCGATGCCGATTATCAGAGATTTTTGGACAAGCTGAAGGAAATCCAAATAAATATTCCGTTTATTGAAGCCCTTCAAAAGATGCCAAAGTGGGTGAAGTTCCTCAAGGATCTCGTGACAAAGAGAAAGAAATTGCAAGGAAACGAGATGATCCAACTCACGGAACAATGTAGTGCAATTCTTACACGACCCCTTCCACAAAAACTCGGCGATCCAGGTAAGTTCACTATCCCTTGTACTATAGGAGGTAAAAATTTTAGATCGCTCCTTGATTTAGGTGCTAGCATTAATCTCATGCCTTATTCCACTTATAAAAATCTTGGGTTAGGTGAGATTGAACCTACGGCTATAACTCTTCAATTAGCCGATAGGTCTTTGGTATACCCAAAAGGTATTTTAGAGAATGTGCTAGTAAAGGTGAACAAATTTATCTTCCCGGTTGATTTTATTGTACTCGATATTGATGAAGATAGGGAGATACCTCTTATTTTAGGGAGACCGTTTTTAGCCACTTCAAAAACTCTAATTGATTGTGCGAGTGGTGATCTTACAATGACGGTGCATGATGAAACGATCAAATTTAATGTTTTTTGTGCTAATAAAAATCCATGTGAGAATAATGAGTGTTTTACTATTGAGCTTATGGATTTTACAAATCATGAAAATTTTGATGTTTCAATTTTGGACCATGGGAAAGCATCGTTGAGTGCAGGAGATGACAACGGAAAAGGGAATCGGAAGGAGCACGTTTGTTGTGCGAACTCAATTTCAACTCCTCCGAGAGATAGTCAAAAGAGTTGGGGTGCTAACGGTGATGAACGTGCAAGGAGGATGTGGCCACCTAAAAAATCAAACGAGCGTCATCGGGGAGAGGAATTCAATGGCCAAGTGACTTCGGTCACGTTAGCTTGAACAAAGAAGCAGACAAAGTCCGGCTGAAGACTGTAAACTTAGCGCTTCTCGGGAGGCAACCCGAGCTTTCGTTTTTTTTTTTTATTTATTTTATGTTATTTTAAATTTTTAGTTTTGCTTTTATTTTATTTTATTTTTCAAAAAAAAACAAAAAAAAAAAAAAAAAAAAAAAAATCAGGGGCACTAATACAAAGTTTTTATTTTGCAGGGACCTAATTGCAAACACTGGCACGGCCGTGCGAAAAAGACAAGGAATCCCGCACGGCCGTCCGAGAAACGGACCCAGCTACTGCCCAAATCCGGAGTTTGATACGGCCGTGCGGATTGCTGCACAAAATCCCGCACGGCCGTCCGAGTTGAGGAGCAGCTACTGCCCGATTTCACCAAACGGTGCGGCCGTGCGGATTTCTTCACAAAATCCCGCACGGCCGTCCGAAAGGGAAAAACGGGCAGATTTAAAGAGGGGTTTCCAACCCCAATTTTCACAACTCCAATCCCCACTTCTCCCCTAATTCGAACCCTAACACCCTATTTTCAAAATTTTTCGATTTTCTTGAACAATTTCACCATCAATCCACCAATTATACACACACAATACTTAAACTTGGTTGTTTATTGCTGATTTGCACAGGAAGGATTCAAGAACAAGCAATTGTCTCCAAAAACCCACTCCACCAAGAACGCCCACAAGGTGTTCGACGAATTGCCCAAGTCAAGTTTGGGGGGAATTTTGCACATCAATTCACGTATAATCCCGACGATGGTCCCGACATTTAAAACAGGTGTTTTCTATCCTTAAACTCCGGGCAAATCACATTGAGGGCAATGTGAATTTTAAGTTTGGGGGTGGTTAACTACTTGTTTTCATTTATGTGCTTTATGTGTGTTTTATTTTTTTTTATTGTGCATGTTTTAGTTTTTTGTTTTAGTTGCCGTCTTTTTTTTTTTTTTGTTTTTATTAAAAAAAAAAATAAAAAAATTAATAAAAAAAAAAAATAAAAAAAAAAAAAAATATTTGTTCGATGCATCAATGAATTACGATGATGGTAGATGGTCAATGTTTGATGATGAAACTACTTGTTTTATGTTGATAAGGAGTATGTATTTGTTTAGCTTTCGATTCAACGGAACGTAGAAGTGAATTATTGCTAGGAATCACACCTTGTGCATTGCTTTGGTTGAATGTTTTGCATTTTAAATTTGGAATTTATTTGTGCTCAATCATGCTTTGTTCGGTTTTAAATCTCACCTTAGGACATTTATGATACGAAGTGTTGATAATAAGTGATTTGGGATATGATTTGGGCCTTCTTTGAACCGTTTGAGCCTTTCAAGCCTACCTTTTTTTGTCAAATTATCCTTAGAACCTTGATTTGAGCCTCGGAGAAAAGGTGTCTTCTTTTTTAACCAATATGTGGAAGGTAGAAAAGTGGAGATTTTGGAATAATTATCCCTTAGATGTCGGTCGAAAAATTTTTATAAGATCTTTTTTTTTTTTCGAAAAAAAAAAAAAAAAAAAAAAAACACAATAGATATATATGTGCATCTTCATATATATATATCTAAGTCTTTGATTCGATTAAAAAAAAAAATAAAAAAAAAAAAATAAAAAATAAAAATAGAAG
>NW_012194986.1:378476-443075 GCF_000504015.1 Erythranthe guttata
ATCGAGTTTATTAAAGTCCCTAGAGGTGAATTCATTGTTTCAAACGCCTATCGTTCAAATTTTGGCGTAATCACCTCAATTCAAGAAAATTAGCCACACATTTCCATATTACCTACCTCGGACCAAAGAGCCTAACAATTGAAAGCCACAAAGCCCCAATGATCCCAATAGCTTATTGTTCAATATTAGTTGAGTAAAATAATTTGGTGGGTATTTGGAGTCAAATATATGCATGTAAGTATAAATTCTTTCTATCTTTAACTTGCAAATATTGGATACTTGAAGCAATTGTATGATTTGTGGTTTTTGGTAATAGTGAGTGACTAAGTACCGTTGAATGTTAAGCTTGTGAATACCTATGAATTGTCATCATAATTGCAAGTTCTGAAAACGCGAGGTTGACCCATCGATCTATGTAATGAGATGTATGGTTTTGTTTTGAGCTATTAATTTGATTTTACTTGAGGACAAGCAAAAGTTCAAGTTTGGGGGTGTGTTAAGTGTATATTTATACACTTAATTCTATCTTTTAATTGGAGCTTTTGATGTGTTTTTACGATAATTGGTGCTTAATTTGGTTATTATTTGTATTTTAGGTGCAAATTGAAGAATTGGCAACTTTTGGGGTGAAAACTGCAAATTCAGAGAAAAAGTGGGCCAAAAGTGAAAAAATCAGAAATCTGGAGAATTAAAGACCGCACGGCCGTGCGGATTTTAGTTCAAAATCTCACACGGCCGTCCGGATGGTCGTAGGGGCGCAGTGAAGGAATTTTAATTACACAAGGAAACCCGCCCTATTATATTTTTGCACCCTATTTAAAGGCCACAAGCACACAATTAGATCATCTTTTTATCATCTATCTTTTATCTTTCATCTTTCTACACGCGAGCAAGAGAACGAAGACGAAGACTTGACGAATCTTCATCCGAGTTTTCCTTTTACTTTTATTCTTCGATTTTTATGAACTTTCATATTTTTATTATGCTTGTCGTTACGAACATGAGTAACTAAGTTTTTATTCTAGGATTTTATTGGAACCCTATGTGGTGATTCGAACCTATTTTTCTACTTTTATGCAAGTTTAATTCTTCGATTATTTCTTCGATCTTGATCGTATTTAGTGCATGAGCGTAGCTAACTTATGTTGCTATTTGTTATTGTTAGAATTGATTGACAGATCGTTTTAATAATTAGAACAGGGATAGAAGAGCCTTCGAGTAGTTTTTCACCGAATGCGTGTGTTGATTGCATGTATTATCGTAGACATACAGATAATACCTTAGGTAGCCGTTGTCGAGACTTGTTATTTAATGCTTTATTTATACTAGGTTTGCATAGACATATAGTGAATCTTTTATGAATAATAGGTTTATAGCGCAGCGACAGCTGGTTATGAATAATTTCGTGTCTTGGGTTAATAATCGGGAATCGTAACTTGCATAATAGGAGATTAATTGGGTGAAGAATTATCGCATAGGGGGAAGATAAAATCCTAGATCCGTTTATTATTGATATTTTCTCGTAATTACTTGCTTTCTTAATTATTTTAATTTATTTAGTTAATTAAATTGACAACCTTGCGTAGGCTGGATAAAAATAACAATTGTTAGAATTTGGTACTTAGGATTAAATAATTTGCGTATTCCCTGTGGGATCGACATCCGACTCTCACGAGTCTACTTTACTACTTGTTTGCGATACGTACACTTGCGTGTTGGTATTTAGCACCCAACAGCTACTGTCCAGAATTCAAGTTTCGCACGGCCGTGCGGAAAACAGTTCAAAATCTCATACGGCCGTGCGAACCTCAACTGAAGCATAATAAAGGCGAGGGTGGAAGAGAAGCCCGGACATGGCCAAAACGACTTATTCAGGTGTATTCTATCCTTAAACTTCGTGTTAATTACATTGAGGGCAATGTAAATTTTAAGTTTGGGGGTGGATAATTACTTGTTTATGTGCTTTAATTTTTTAGTTTGCATTCCTTAGGATTTTTTTTTATTATTTTAGTTGTTTTAGTTTATTTATTGCTTTAAAAAAAATGTGTTTGAGATAAATGCTTCGATGAATCATGATGATGAAAGATGGTCGATGTTTAATGATGAAATTGCTTGTTTTATCTTGATTTTGATCGAATTTTGGTGAGCTTTTGATTCAAAGTGTCGTAAGAAGGAGTGATTGTTAGGAATCTCGAATTATGCGTTGCTTTGGTTGAAAGTTTTGTGTTTTAAAATTTGAGTTAATTTATGTTATATCATATGCTATTCGGTTTTAGAACTTGTCTTATGAATTTACAAAGTGAAATATTAAATTGTTAAGTAAATTGGGAAGTGATTTGGGCCATCTTTGAACCGTTTGAGCCTTTCAAGCCTACCTTTAAATTTTTATCATTCGAACCTTGATTGAGCCTTGGAGAAATGGTGATCTTTCTTTTAGCCAATGTGTATAAGGTAGAATAAATGGAGATTCTTGAAAAATTACCCTTTGGAGTTCGGTTGGAAAATTTTATAAGGTCCTTTTTTCTTCCTCTACCAAAAAAAACAAAAAAAAAAAAAGAAAAAAAAAAGAAAGAGAAAAAAAAAGAAGAGAAGAAAAAAGATAAAGAAGAAGAAGAGACTAGAAGGGAGATGAAAGGACTAGTTGTTGAATTTTTGTTTGAAAGCTCGATCCATTGTCTTAAGAGCAAAAGTGGAGACTTTTGAACTCTTAAAAATCGAGTTTATTAAAAGTCCTTGGAGGTGAATTCATTGTTTCAAACGCCTATCTTTCAAAATTTGACGTAATCACCTCAATTCAAGAAGCATAGCCACTTATACCCATATCTCCTACCTCGAACCAAAAAGCCCAACATTTGAAAGCCAAAAAGTCCCAATGATCCCAATAGCTCAATTATTTGATACTAGCCGAGTAAAGAAATTTGGTGAGTCTTTGGAGTTGAATATTATTATGTAAGTATAAATTTTCTCCAATTTTAATGTACAAATATGGGATACTTGAAGCGATAGCATGGTTTGTGGTTTTTAGCAATGGTGAGTGAATACTTATCTTTGAATTACGAGCTTGTAAATTTTTGAGAATTGTCATGATAATTGCAAGTTCTGAAAAAATGAAAGTTGACCATTAATCTATGTGATGAGAGGCATTTGTTGAGAGTGTTGCTGTGAAAGTTGCTAGTTTTTGCTTGAGGACAAACAAAAGATCAAGTTTGGGGGTGTGTTAAGTATATATTTTTATACTTTATCGTACCTTTTTATTTGAGCTTTTGGTGTGATTTAACGATAATTGGTGCTTAAAAAGTTGATTTATTGTATTTTAGGTATAAATTGAAGAATTGGAAAAGTTTGGGGTCAAAACTGCAATTTTGGAGAAAATATGGCCCAAAAGTGAAATAATAAAAAATATGAAGAAATTGGCACGGGACGGCCGTCCCAAATTTACACCTAAAAATGGGACGGCTGTGCCAAATGCAGAACTGGGGCAGAAGGTTTCAGCGATTCTCGCGCGGCCGTGCGAGAATTGCACTGATTTTCGCGCGGCCGTGCCAAATCACGCTGGAGACAATTTTGGACTTTTAAACACAAAAGGAAACCTTGAATAATCTACCAAGTTGGGACATCTATTTAAGCCCAAACCAAGCACGAATCAAGGGACTTTTGACACAACCTTGGAGCGAGAGGAGCGAGAGAACGAAGAATCGAAGACGGAGAATTGACAACTCTTCATCATAATTTTCTTTCACCTATCTTTTCTTAATCTATAACTTTTATTACTTTTATTATGTTTTTCGTTATGAGTAGCTAAGTTTTTAATCCAGGATTTTGTTGGAACCCTCTGTGGGGATTGTGAACCCGTTTTCTTGAGATTATGCAATTATGATTTTATGATTATTTCTTATATTTGTTATGATTGTTAGTGCATGAACTTGATCAATTTATGTGCTTTATCTGTGATTATTGGGATTGACTCGACAGAGCTATTTTGATAATTAGACGGTAAGTATAAGAGCCTTCGAGTAGTTTTCACCGAATGAGTGTGTCAATTGCATGTGGTGTCGTAGACATACAGATATCACCTTAGGTAGCCATTTACGAGACTTGTTAGTTAATGCTTTATTCATAATTGGTTTGCATAGACATATAGTGAATCGTTTATGAATAATAGACCCATAATACAAGCGACAGCGGGTTATGAATAAATTAGTGTCTCGGGTTAATAATCATGAATCATATATTGTATAATTGAGGGGTTTCGGGTGAGCAATTCTTGCATAGGGGGAAGATAAAATCCTAGGTCCGTTTTTATTGATATTTTCTCGTGTTTAATTGCTTTCATAATTAGTTTAATTGTTTAGTTGATTAAATTTGACAACTTTGCATAGGCTGGATAAAAATCATAGTTGTTAGAATTTGGTACTTAGGATTAGATAATTTGAGTATTCCCTGTGGGATCGACATCCGACTCTCACGAGTCCACTTTTACTACTTGTTTGCGATACGTGCACTAGCGTGTTAGGTATTTAGCATCCAACAGGTAACAACACTCAATATTATTAAAATGGTATTATCCTACCGTAGCGAAATATTATTAAAAAATAATAATAAATAAAATTTAAATTTAATAATTAATTTTTTATATATAAAAAGTGAACATAGTATCCTAACTAACTACTATTAGTTAAAATTAGTTATACTCATTAGATATGTCAAAAATATTTTAAAATGCTTTCATTTTTTATGATATAATTGATCTTAAAAAAATTTAAGTTATAGTTTTATGTAAGAAATGTTTTATATTAGGTAAATTAAGTACATATATTTAGAATACATATATCTTCAATACTACTTTCAACATTTTAAACATGTATATACCTTGAATTGCGTTGAAACAATGATATTCAATTTAGTCTTCAATAGTAGATAGCATAAATTGGTAATTACCATTACCATACCCTACCGTACCGAAACTTTGGTATACCGAAGTTTTTGGTAGGGCAATGGTAATGGATTTTCGGTAATGGTAGTAATTCGAGGGGTTTGGTACGGTTACCCTAAAAACCCCACCCCTAGTTAATTTAAAGGGGGTCGTGTTAGGAAAAAGCCTCTCTCCTACCAGCAGGTGTTTATGGCCAGCAACAACAATATTCTTCATCTTTGTCGCGATAGGGCATCAACACTAGCAGCGTACAAATCAGATCTTCAACGTTATTGATGTAAGGAAGCGTTGGTTCCACGGTGGCGCTAGGGATGCCATCGCTGCTCTAATATTGTAACATGGTGGGGGTTACACAAGGATTCAATTTAGATGAATTTACAGTCATCTGCCGCCGAAATTTGAACAATCACAAAGGGCATAGAGACTTCCAGCCGTAACATCTCAGCTCTAGATAAATGATCCTTCAAGTTTCATCGCGTTTTCACAAACATGAAACCAACTCCACCTTCCTATAGAGCGGTTGTTCATTGCCAACGGTCAATATCATCTCCAGTCTTTTATGTTCATCAACAAACCATTTGATCCATCATAGAATGAGAATGTAAAAAGATTCTAATTTTCTCTATGTCCGACACTTATAAACTCTTATAGCCACTTAGTCATTTGGTTATCGGGAAGTTTTCTTATGGAATCCTAAACTATGAGATAGTTTACATATTTCTTATCGGTTTAAAAATTCGAGACAGTTTGAGGTGTATAAGTTAAACTGCCGTCATATTCTGATATCCTTTGAAATGGATCTCGATTTCATCAAGATTCTACCTTAAATTAGTATGGCGCTTCGAAGGTCTGAATATGTGAGTGTTTCGTTGGTTTCTATTTTCTAATCCTCATAGGGAGTTACCATTCGCTCCAATGTGAAATTGAAATCTAGAATTTCCAGTGCATATGTTTGAGAAGGTGGCTCTTTTCCAATTTGGAAGCTTAATTGGTCGTCCAATACAGTAGATCCTTCCACATCAAATCAGTTCCATATTAGTAATGCTCGAATTTGTGTTTAAATAAACGTGACGAAAGCAAGGAAGTAAGAGATCTCCCTCGTGGTTGAAGCAGAAGATTTGTCACCGTCATTTTGGAACATAAGATCCTCTAAGTTAGTATCCAATGACTCTTTCCAAATTACTTATTGTTCGAATGTACATACGGATTGATATTCAGATCTGGGGTTAGTCAATAGTTATGCTTCCGGATAACACATTGAGTAGAAGACAAGTTTAATAAATGTCTCCCATGAGGAATAATGTAAAAAGTTAACAATAGCCCATTTGATTCCCTGAATTCAAGAAAGTGTTGATTTGTATCAATATTGGATTCTTAAAGAATATCACGTTACGAACTACAAAACTGAAAGACAAAGTTATAGGAAGTTGTGCTGATCTAAGTCTTCTTGTATACCCTAAATACATTAAGAGTTTCGCATTTATTTTAGTATAGAAATTCCAATGCTATTTCAAAGTGAGAGGAATTCAAGTTACTAGTGCGACATCAATAGAGATTTATTCTAGTTGGAGGATTCATTTAAAGAATATTAGTGACAATAAGATTCTTGATAAACATGTGATTCATTCCTAGACCTTAGAATAAATAGTCATTTATGTAGATGCAAGTAGATGGTGTAGGGCTATTAGAATCTGAATGGAAATGAATGGACTATGAAGAGTGGTAACCTTTTAGAAGGTTATGCTTATAACAAGAAGATCCACTATGAGGAGGACATATTCTCACTAGTAACCACACTTTAGTCTATTCAAATTCTCTAATCCCTTTAGTAGATGGATGTCAATATTTCGTCCTTCTTGACGAGTGCGTTTCACGATGCAAATGATTTTAGCTTGGAGCCATAGCACACTAGTAGACAATTTGCTTATTACTACGAATTTGTTTGCTACGGTGAAAAACTGTAATAAAAGGTACTTTTTACTACGGAACAATTTTGAAGTTTTAGTAATAATTAGGATTTACGGTAGCAAAAAAATATTTGGTACGGCAATTTACCGTAGCAAAGCTTTTGTCACGCCCGTATATGCTACAGGGTAAATTCGTAGCAAATGCGTAGCAAAAGCCTTTTTACTATGAATTTGATACCTTTTGCTACGGCTAATGATCGTAGTAAAAATCCATTTTTCTACTAGTGGCATTGAAATGCAAGTTAGAAATTCATTTATGAATGTAAGCAAGTGCACACTTTATATAATATTTTGATTGATTAAAGAATCAAGTTTTAGAAATATTATATGTTGTAACAAAAGCGTGATGGGTATCTTAAGATATGTTTAGATGATAATTTATATTGTTCGAAATGATTTGTAAATTATGTCTTTAGTTAAGGGTATTGTTTTATCGAGTCTAATAAATATAGAAACTTTTGTGAAACCAGATATGCCCTACAATTCAAATAGATATGAAAAATAGAATATGAGGTTATCACAGACAAGTTATACTGATTAAGATACTTGGCTTAATTTACCATACAAAAATTCCAAGAAATAGTTTTTTCATAAAGAAAATCACCCTATCTAGGTTTTGCTGTCTTTTGATACGTAATATGATAAAGGTGATATATGCAGATCCTTTTTTCGTATGAACCATGTATATGTACGCTACAATAAATAATTAAATTCGAGCTTTTGCTTTGCACATTGCATAGTTCAAAAATGTGAATTTATTATTAGGCTATTATATTAGACTACGGTAAATATACTTTTTATTATTGAAAAATATGAGATTATATACGACTTTACCAGGTAGAAATTCTTGTAATGACTTAATTATATTATGGTTGATTATTTTTCCTTTTGGTATGTTAACTTTCCGGAATATTTATTTTCTCGATGGAGTGGTGATGTATAGTGGGAGACATGCACAATGTTGAGATCGAGTATTTCCGCAAGAAGTACAATTTTAGCATGTTTACGCTACGGGTTTTTTTTCCAAGGAAGTGGTGATGTACAGTGGGAAGCATCCACAATGTTGTGATCACGTATTTCCACCAGAAATATAATTTTAGCATGTTCACGCTTTGGTATATTTGTTTAACCAAGGGAGTGGCAATATATGATGTAAGATGTACGTGATGTTGTAATTTTTCACTAGAAATACAATGTATGTTTCTGCATCAGATGATAGCCCGATAAAGTTTCTCTATGTAAGATGTTGAGATTTTGAGTTGCACACCTTTAAGTCTAACTGGGAGATTATTGGGATGGTAGACCAAAATTCTCGCTTTTATTTACATAATTTTATTACGTGGTTAATAATTTTTTTTATTAAGAGAATCTGGATTTGGGCATTGTTTGCATTTATTTATTAGTTAAATTAAATGCATGGTCTAATATTCATTCGTAGACGAAATCGGTGATTAGCAGTTCACCATAATATCATTCGATTGGCTCATATAGAATATAAAATTAAGCATTCATAACCTAGATGGATATGGACTAGACACGGCCATAGGTCGGGTTTGACCCGGACCCGACCCGGATCCGCCGCGTTGAACGAAGACCCGAAACTGGACTCTAGTTTGCATGGGTCGGTTATATATATATATATATATATATATATATATATATATATATATATATATATATATATATATATATATATATATATATATATATATATATATATATATATATATATATATATATATATATATATATATATATATATATATATATATATATATATATATATATATATATATATATATATATATATATATATATATATATATATATATATATATATATATATATATATATATATATATATATATATATATATATATATATATATATATATATATATAATAGAATGATTTAATTGATGTATAAATAATGCAAAATAAATTATTAATTTTCATACGCATTATTATTAAATAATTTTAATTAAATTATTAACAAATGTAATATAATAAGTTTTAAAAAGAATAATCAATCGTTGTTCAATACTATCAAGTTTCAAATATCTATTATAAATGACTATATTCAATATAATCTCCACTATTGAAAAATATAAAGTATTGAATCAATTCAATATATAAACTAATGCATGACTTAATACAAACTCACTTATGTTATTAAAATCGATAGCTTGAAAAATTGGAATGAAAAATAAAATAAGATGTTTATTTTTTTTAAAGATTATAACTCATTTCAATTAATTTAGATTGATTAACCTCAATTATTGACTAGAACTTATTCAAATTATTGAATATTTTTATCGTAGGACAATTATTGACAATAGCATATTTATAAGAAAATATATATGTTCATTTTAAGAAAAATAAATTATAAATCATTCCAATTAATTTTCCTATTTTAAAATAAAACTATAGATGATGAGTAGAATCAAAATATTATGATGTGATTTTTATTTTAACAGTTGGTTTAATAATAATTTAAAGGGAGAGAGTATTGACAAGAACATATCGAATGTCCGCGTTATAATTAAAGTAGAGTATCTTTTTATTGAGTTTTATCATAAATATAGTAAAATATAATTCGTAAAAATCGTAAGAATCAATATTTTAATCGTAAGATTTGAATCGGTTAATCTCAAGTTCTTTCAATTCGTAAGCTTTATTCAAGTATTTAAAATTATTAAGCTCAACTATTAACAACGACGTATTAATCAAATTAAGTAATATCTTTTTAATTGAATTTTATTATTAAAAAAATAATAAAATTCAATTTGTAAAAATCGTAAGAATCAAATTGTAGATCCTATGATTTAATATTTTTTTTACATTTATATTTTATTGATATATTTGAATCAAATCGTAAGATTTAAATAGATTAAGTAGTCCTTTCAATATATTTTTTTTTCTTTAATTTTTTTATTATATTATATTTACTAATAACTTAATTAAAATTATTTAACAATAATGAATATGATAATTAATAATATATTTAATATTATTTATTATAATCATTTTACACTTGTAGTTTATGTTAGGTATTGTTCTTGCAAGTTATTTCTCAAATATTTTCCATGTCTCACTCGTTAGGAATGCGATTTATTTTTTAGGAATTCGACCCTCAACCAAAGCATTTTGAAAAAAAATATTAAAAATCCGGTTCGAACCGGGATTGGGACCCGCCTCCTCATGGATCGGTTTTGGGTCCCCTAAAAGTTGGATCCGGACCCGGCGGGTCTGACCCGGAACCGGATCCGGCCCGACCCGTGGCCGTGTCTAGTATGGACAATTCATTGGAATAACGATTCTAGCATATAACTAGCACTCTTGACAAGTGTTGAACATAACACATGAAATAATTGTTTTATCACTACATTAATGATACTATATTATTTCAAGTTGTCGGAGAAATTACTTGCTCTCTTAATCCCTATATACTTGATGTACACAATTCATCGATACCTCAGTTGTAATGTCAGTGGAGGGTGACCTCCTAAGTACGTGGATAAAGAAGCCCTATGCGTTTGATTGGATATTAATTGATTGATGGAAATTATTTATGGAAAGGAATTCATATCTTTAATTTAAAAGATTGATAGTAACTCTTAAGTAGCTTTTGACTTTTGTTTATGCCTAAATATTAGTCAAGTGGATTTTTATAATCCGGCAATCAAATAAATTAAGCGGATCAGACTCATAAAAATATGTTAATAAATTTATTTATGGGTGAATAAATTAATTTGACAATTTTAGATTGTCTTTATGTGAGAGAATTAAACTAATGTAAAAATTGGAGCTCAAATGTAATATTTGAGAATATGAGGGAATGCAATACTTATTTAGTAGTGGAAGATAATAATTATTTATAATTAATTAATTGATTTTATTCAGTGAGAATTGATGATTAATTAACTAATTATTATAAGCACATTCTATATTTTCTCATTTGGTCTCTATTGTAACCCACAAGATTATTTAATTACTCGAGAAACTACAATTCAACCAATAATATTATAGAGTAGAGAGAGAGTCGGAAAACTGAGTGCAAATATTCTCAATTTTTTGGCTACTGCATGACTTGTGGAAGAAGGAATTTTTCTAGAGTCATATTATATATACATTATTTGGTTGGAGATAGAAAAATAGCTCATAACCCTAAACTAACGCCTTAGACGTTTTTTAGAGACATAAATTAGAATTGTTCAAGAATATGTCCGCCCTTGCTGAAGAATTATTAGTTCAGAAATACAAGAGATGATTGAGGGTTCTTGCGAGCTTAGATCCATTTGTGAATTTTCTGAGCAGTCTCGCGAGAAAATTCACTATAAATCAACCATTCGTCTGATTGTCTTGGTATTTCCATTCTAGCATCCTGACCCATGGAGCTACAATCCCAGCAACGAGTTTCTCTATCATATAAGTTAAGAGTATGTGACCGAAAAGACAAATCGAGGCTGTGGTCTTTCATTTACTTGTCTTAAACAATCTATTTCTTATTAATGAAATTCACGTTTTGGCATTGTATATTTGTTATCCCATGCAATTGCATAGATATGTTCCTAAAGAGTTACTGATGACTTTGAATTGATTTAGTAGAATCGTGAGACAACCATAACGAGATAGATCATCAATGAAGGTGATAAAATACTTTTCTCCAATAAAACATGGAATAGGTAATGAGCAGATATATTTATGGATTAACTCAAGAAACTCTTTACTTCTTGGGGCACCTCATTTATTGTATTAGGTTTTCTTACACTTAATACAATCCACAAAAAGTTGAAAATCAGTAGAATCAAGATTTTCCAAAATTTCAGTTTTTACCAATCTTTCAATGCTTTCCTTGTAGACATGCCCAAACGTTTATGGTACAAGATAGAAGAAGAAGGTTTGTTATTTAAGCTTCACTTTAAACCAACTTTTGAATGAGCGCCTAATAATGACTATTCAAACTCATGATTCAAAGACATTTTATATAAACTATCACATAAAACACAAGAACCAATTATTATTGAATTAAAAATAAAAGATAAAATCCATAACCAATTAAAGAAGAATAACTACAAACATCTATTCTTGACAAAGAAACCAAATTACTAGAAAATGAAGGTACATAAAAAGTGTTTTGAAGATCCATCTTGTGACCCGTCTCTAATATGAGGCAATAAGTGCCAACAATCGCTGGTTTAGATTTGAGACGGTTCCCCATATAGATGTATTTTTCACTTTCTTCCGGTTTCCGAGTTGTAAGAAATCTCTTTCTTTTCGAACCAAGTTTGGCAGCCTTATCAGTCATATTCAGGATGCGTTCATGAATTCTCTTATCACCACCATATTTCATTGTGGTCAATTCAACTATGATTATCTCTGGTAGCGACTTGTCCACTGCTTTAATAGCCGATAATAGTTCCATATCATTGTCAACCTTGGAAAGAGAAGTCTTAATGTTATTAGCAACAATCATTCTAGTAAGCATAATTCTAAGCCTATTGTATTTGGTCCAGGCTTCAACTAGGCTAATTCGTCCTCACTATCAGCATTTATTTATTTCCCCATATTTTTCAGTCAGCATACTAGGTCCCAATCCATGACACCCAAGGTGAACTCAATTTGTTCATACCATTGCGAGAAATTTTAACCATTGAGCGCCTTAATTACAAAAGCATGCGAGTGGAATGAAGTAAGAATAACAAGTGAAATAAATATATCAAAAATATAATAAGGTAAAATTAAAAAGATGCTCACGATAAGACCTTGAGTCAAATACGATGAACTATCGATATCACTACAAGTTCTGCTTTGGGTGAAATTTGTATACCTATTGTTCACTCAATGTTGGTGTAGATTACCTTTTATAACACCTAAGTAGGGTCTAACATAATTTATCTCACTCATCAATTAGTCATGTTATCTTTAGGAAATTAGTTCGAATTGTTAAGTGATACAAATTATGATACCCTACCCAATTCATAATTAATTAAAATGACTATTCTTTGAGTTAGGCTCAATTTCTTAATTATGACTGCAATTGAGAATATTATAGCCTTAATAGCAACTAAATGAACAAACTCTCATGAAGTCCTCATATTTATAAAATTTTACTAATCTAGGTCACACTGGTAACTACAAGATTAGCAAATTTCATAAACATAAAACTAATCGACAATATTCTCCATTAGTTTATTTGAGTGATAAATATAATGCAAAATAATGAACTGAATTGATTTCAAAACCCTACTCTAATACCAATTGAAAGACTTTTAATTAACTTTTACGCGGAAAACCTTACGAACAGAATCTTAAAATTAATTTCACCTTAAGAACATAATCATATAAATTGGGATTATCGACATAGCGTTCGCCATAGATTCCGATAGAGATGATGAAGAACGACGACGATAGCAATCTAAGAGTTGTGGAATTTATTTAATAAACAAGAGAAGAGGGCCACAATTCTTTGTGACGACAAAAGCCAAATCCCACCCATCATGGTCTTTAATTGTCATGTGTAGGTTACAAAATAAATTACCATAAATCTACCTTAATTCCATAATTTGAATAACCCACAATTAATTAATTAAATTTTAAAAAGTTAGTGAACCACGAATAAATAATAAAACACTAAGTTAGAGGCATCATAAGTAGTTAAGATTAGTCTTTTGCAACCTTTAGGTTAAAATCTATATCTGGATGTTGGTTTCTTATAGCAAGGAAGGCGAGGTGGTGGTATTAAGTTCCAAATCGGATCCCAAAGTACAAAGAATTGATTATGATGGGATATATATCATTGATTTTAGGTCACGAATGCTTTTGGTGGCTCCTTTTGACCCACCATCCAAAAAAGATATTATTGTATTGCAAAGGAACAAAAGGCGCCGAAGACTAGTCTATCTTATCAGTGGTTTTAATGATCACTCAAACGTTCTGACATGCGATTCCCGGAGTGAAGATGAGGAGGAATAGCTCAAAAAAGAAGAATCTGATACTAATGATGAATTTGGCCATCTTTATGACAATTTCAGGTTTGATACATTGAAATATCGATCAAAATCAAGACCCTAATGCCTACTCATAATCAATTCTTAATCACATTCACCCCCCATTTTTTTTTTTTAAAACGAGTTTCTTTTATTTTTGGGTAAAATTCATTTTGCAACCTTGTACTATGTGAAGGTATCACTTACCTCTCTGTTGTACAGAAAACATCAAACACCCCCATATTTTTAATGGTCAATGTTCAAACTTTTAACGGTGTTAAATTTGACTGTGGGGTGACTCTTTTACCTGGTTTATGCTCATATAATCCCTAATTTTTAGGCGTATGTTGTGTGGATTGTAAACGATTTTTAGCGTTCTTTCAAATTATGGCTTATTATTGATTTTAGTATTCGATTTTAGGGATTTTCAGTTTTCTTTTTTCGAGGATTTTCCCATTATAATATGAAAAACTTTATTTTTAATTTTAATTCTTTCATATGGTTTTATTCCAATTTTAGGTTTCTTTTAGATTTTAGGGCTTTTAGTTTTCTTTTTTGTTGGTTTTACATTCATAATTTGCAAAGCTTTATTCTTGTTTATTCGGCTTTAAAGTTTTCTTATAAGAAAAATGGCTGAAAATATTAAAAAAATGACTGAATAAAGTGAAACAAAAAGGGCTGAAAAAAGTGAAAAATCTAGTGAGCATTTGTCAAAACTAAGCAACCTTTATTATATATATAATTTTTTTCGGGTATTTTCGTCCAAAAAAAGCTAACATTTCCTTGCAATAGTTGATCAAAGGGTTTGACTAACGGAAATTAGGAAAAAGGTTAACGACAGGGGGGTGTTTGATGTATTCCATACTTCAGGGGTAGATAATAAATTTTGCATAGTACAAGGGTGCAAAATGAATTTTACCTTTATTTTTTTTTCTATTTCGCGTAAATTGTTAATTTGACCCATGTTAATAGCATCGCCTAAATATAATGGATGTAGCGTGTTAACGTGAGATGCAATCTCAATTAATGAACAATAAAAATAAAAAGCAGTTAGTTACCTACACTATCACTATTTTCTCTTCACCTCAATTCTCATTTCTTCTCTGCTTTCTTTTTCTTCTGGTTTATTTTAATAATTTATTACTCTCACTTTCATCTTTTCATGAAATTGTGATCTCCCTCGTCAATTAAATTCGTCATTCGAGCTGCACTTTATTTAGAGGTAATATTTTCTCATGTCACATTCAATCCTTATTTTATCATGTCTCGTTGTATAAGCCTATATTTATTACATCGATGCATATATGAATTATGCCTTAATTGGTGACTCAGTTATACAGATTCTGTACAGGTAGCTTGTAGTAGCAGGAAAACCCATATCAAAATTCATTCTATACTCTTGAGTTTTAATCTAGAATAAATTAGATTATTTAGAATAATTAAAGGAGACAATAACTTTCTGAGGGAACTGTGTAAGGTAGACAAGAAGATGCAAAATGAATATAAAATTCTCGTACAAGTTTCAACTGAATAAACAAAATGGAAGAAAAACTGAAAATAAAGATAATTTTACCATTGTCGATCCATAAATTTGAGCAATAGATGAATTGAATTACAACTTTCGAAGGCGTATTATTTACGACTTGACGTGTACAAAATGTACTTCTATGATGATTAAAGTAACCCTTTGCATTAGATGCTTCAAAACCCAAGTCTTGATTCTCTTGAAAGTTTCAATCATGCTGACACGTAATAAGGGTTTTAATAAAAATGACAGCTAGTTAATTCTGAAGCACTACAATTGGTCCTTCCATGAAAGACTGAATTGTGTGAGAGATTTAAATATATAGTATCTTATTATTTATCTACAAGGACATGTATACAATTCAACTAGACAAGTAACACATGGTTATTCTTAACCATAGTGCTTGATTGACAGCTACCGTAGTGACATCAAGTACCACCTTCGTAGTGAACTGAGCATATTTATCCATCTTCTTGATTCACTAGGAAAACGTTTCTTATAAGATCTTATTTTTTCCAAACAAAAACTAAATCTACTTTTATATCGTCCCCTTGTCGGAAACATTGATTTTTCTTAAACTTGACATACCAAAGCCAATTGTTCCGTTAATGTATTTCACCACCCTTTTTGCTAATTTAAGATGCAAATGACTGGCATATGAGACTCACAATACAGTAAAAGTTTGGTCGTCCCCCTTGTTTAAGCTCTCTTTCAGGATCATTTGTGTGGTTGTTACTTCGTAATCCTCCATTCATAATCTCGTTAGTACGTATTCCCATGGCGTATTTTCTTTGCCACACAAATGCTTTATTTCCATTCACATAAGTATGTTATTACACTTAGCTAAGTTATTACTTGCTCCATTTCTCTTTTGAACCCCTTGATATGCTCCACACATTTCCTTCGATTAATAAGGCATCATCAACATAAATGAAAACCATGAGCAATTAATTTCTTGTATGTTTCACATAGAGAGTAGCTGCAGACTTGCTATTTTCATAACATGGACTAGTAAGTTCATCAATAATACCGTACCACATATTATTGAGGCATGTTTTAAGCCATACAACACTTCTTCAGCATGTAGACATTCCCGTCTTCCTTTTCTTTCACAAGTTCCTCGATCTGCTCAATATAAGTCTCCTCCTACAATGCACCATTTACAAATTGAAATTTTATATCTAGCTAGTTGGAATAACTTCCAGTTTTTTCGAGCTGCAAACAAGAGTGGTATTGTATCCAATCTATTTATGGGCGCAAGTGTTTGAACAGTCTACCCGGAAAAGAATATACATACCATTTAACTAACATGCTAGCCTTTTATTTGTCAAAACCGTCTACATTTAGTTTTCTTCTTGTGACATCCTCATCCCACATTGAAAACATACGGTATTATGTGGTGAACTTGTAATCAGACCCCTACAACTACTACTGATTATCAAAACATTCCACATATTATTAGGGTGGACTTATTGTAGGTCCGTCGTCGACCCGATGTTGAATGGATCATTGGGTTGGCTAATGGACCATGTTGAAAAGCGTGGAGCATTACAATTGGCATCGAAGTCGACCCCACGAACAACAATTAGTCCGCTTGAATACGTTCAACTTTGCTATGGGCTCTAGTAATGGGGTTTGTACATTAGTTGATATTATGGGGCCTAGAAGAGTTCGCTAGTTCTTTAGCGGGAAAGTCTTGAAATGTTGGTTTGGGCCTTGACGAAGACCTCAAGGGTTGAAGTGGTGAAGTTTTAACACCCCAATCCCACATTAAAAAAATGTGGTTATGTGAGCTTTACCTCATAGATATAACTGAACTCTATGCATAATCCCCATTGAGAGGGATGAAACACAATGTGTAATCCTTATTGAAGAAGCTACAAGATACGGGTATATTTGAGCCTACTAAATACGGTCTTCGGTCAACTCAGATACTATTTGTAAGCTACGGGATTTTCAACCTGATCCGTTAGCCAACCCATTGGTCATCGGGTCATCAACATGCCTACCACAAGCGCACCCCAATATTTCATGGAATATACTAGTGTCTTATAAGAGTAGGAGGCCTACTTCTAAGCTCATAACAAATAGCACATTTATTTGATACGAAATGGGTGTGTTACACTTCTAAATAACCATTCTACTCCAACAATATTTATATTATCGAGTCATTAAATAATATCCCAAGTCTTTTTATTTTTTCATGACATCTCCTTTTTTTTTTTAGTCATGACTATAAAAAATAATCTTTTGAGTGACAACACCTAATTTTACAAGGTTAGGCAAAAAAATATTTTCATTGTACTTGCAACTAACGGAGTGTGATTAATTATATATTGTGACATAAAAAGGGATTGTCACTTATAAATAGTGTCAATCAAAATGATTAACTAACAACAAAAATTGCAACGAGTAAAAACATACAAAATTGTGTTAATATTTTCATTTCAACAACTTTGGAATATTTTAGCAATTAGACTAAACACATGAGTGTTGAATGCAATAAATCATACTTATTTGGCATATACTAGAGATAATTCTTTATCTACAAATAGGTGGATCATTTTCGAGTTCTTCGTGCCAAGGATATAGTGGTTGAAATAGAGATTGAATTGTATCTTTCTTGTCTGCAATTCCAAATTCCACTTTTCATCTCCATTGAAGAACACATCTCCAATAACATTTATTTTCACTTTGAGGTCAATACAACTTTGTAGGCTTTAGAGGAAAAAAATATATTCAACAAGGATTTTTTTTCGAACATCTTATCAATTATTACGCTTGAGTTTGATTTGTAAAATGTGAGAGGGACACACAAGAAAAGCCTCTAAGAAAATTAAGTGATTGTTTCTAGGTATGCCATACTTCAAATGGAGTCTTATCCTTCATTTCTTTAGTAGGTATTGTGTTATACGAGAAAATTAGCAAGACTAAGCGATTATATCCCTGAACTTTCTTTGACAATTCTTTGTCATGAGGCATACATCTAATAATCTTCATTATATATTTATTTCTTCTTTCACAAACTCCATTTTTTTGGTGGACTATATGAAGCACTTAGCAGGTGTTCAATATTCCTCGCTGAATATATTAAAACTCATTTCAGGTGTATTATTTTTCATTATCTAATATAAGAACTTGAATTTTAAAAAAAACTTTTGCTTTCCACATAATTTTCTACTCCCAGAAACACCCTCACCACTTATGATTTAAACGTTTAAGAAGAAAATTGTCGAGCAAAATCTTGTTGATCATCAATATAAGTAATGAATATTGATAGACTAACAATAGAGTTCTTTGAACCCCAAATACATGTGTATGGATTAGTTGTAGAGTGGCTCTTCAAGTGGACTTCGGGAATAGTCTTCAATTTTATTTATGGTATTGAGAAGCACGATAATTTATTATTAATTTCACTTGAATAGGCAGCCAAATCCTCATTTAGCAATATTACATGACTGTGGGGATGACTAAGTCTCTTAAGACGTTTTAAAGTAATATTATTTCACTTGAATAGGCAGCCAAATCCTCATTTAGATAAAATAAGAAGTTTTTGTATCTTGTTTTAAATCTCAAAACATCTAAACCATTTGCATTGTGAGTGCGGCAATGCTTGCGTTTAAGGCACCACCTTGAATCTGACATCCAATATTATTTTTGTTGTATTTTGATAAGAAACGTCAAATTGGATTCGAATTGGTGGAAATATCGAAAGAAATTATACAAGGGTTTTCTACGAACTCAAATTGTATTTGAGTACGAAACAAACTCTATCTCAAGTGAAACGGCGCAAGGAACAAATCTCATGAGTGAATCTCATGAATCACGTCAAATTTCAGCAATCCAACGTCGTTTAGACTCCTAAAAGTTCGTTTTTGCAATTATAGACAAGTTTTAGAAAATTAATATCAAATCATAGAAAAATCGGATTAAGATTCCGTAAATTGGGTTGTTCCCAAAATTATGAGATCTACTAGAATCAGACTCTAACTCGTTTTTGCCATTTTTGGTAATTTTTAGTATTTTCTTAGTATAATTAGGGTTTTCAGTTTTTTTTAGTATAAATAGCTGCCTTAGAACTTTATTTTAAGAAGAATTTCGAATTTTAATAAAATATTTAGAGTTTTCTCTATTTTTCTGGTGGATTCCAAAGTTTTCGGTGGATTCCGAATGTTATAGTGTTCTATAGGATTAATTCGTAGAAATTAATTCTTTACCGTGCTTCCGTTCTGCGTCAGTTGGCATCAGTAGCGAGGTTTTTCCTGGTTAGATGGCGAAAGGTGCAAAACATGGAGACAACAACTACGTTGGCGATGACCGCGGGGTTGAAAAACTTCAAAATCAATGGTTGGTGCGCGAGGGATTTGCCCTTGACAACAAAAACAGAAGGACTGAATCTAACATGATGATTGCCGACGGTGTAGCCCGAGGTGCATATGTTAGACACAATTATCATAGACCTGTTCAACTTCAATCAAGGTATGACGACTATTCAAAGGTGAGCGGCAACTTTGAGTTTGAAGAAACCCCGCCTATAATGAGGCAAAAGGACCGTGATAAATATCGGGTAAGAGCTGAAATTCCTTCTTTTAGTGGAAATTTTCTTGAAGTTGAAGATTTTATTGAATGGGTATCAGAAGTCGAAAGGTATTTTGAATTAATGGATATTTTGCCGAATAAGATGGTAAAATTGGTGAGGTGTGAGTTAAAGGGTAGTGCAGCTGCATGGTGGGATGGGATACAGTGGAAGAGAGCTAGACAAGGAAAAGTTCCAATCCAATCATGGAGGAGGATGAGAAAAATGTTGATGGGTCGTTTTTTTACCCCTAGGTTATGAGCAACGTCTATTTCAACTATATCGTAATTGTTCGCAAGGGAGTAGATCTGTTAACAAGTATACTGCTGAGTTTGTGAGACTAGCAAACTTAAATAACCTGCAAGAATCCGAAAGTACGGAAATTTCACGTACTTGGCAGGATTGAATATTTCAATACGTCTTAGGATGGGGTGGCGTACATTCTACACCCTTGAAGAGGCTCAAGAGTTAGCATGGAGGGAAGAATATTATCAGCGAAATAGTTCTTCTAGAAAAACCGAAGATGTTCCACCCGTTGTCAAAGTTAAGGAGGCACAAGATACTTCATTCGTTATTCAACCTCCAAATTTGGTGCATGACGTAGGAGTTGACGAAGTTGAAGAGGAAATTGTCGTAAAAGTTAAAAGTAGCGTAGCTATTATTAACGATGACATTAACGAAATCAATGTGAACATCGACGAAGTTGAAGGGACAGTCAACGAGCTTGAAGCGAGCATCAACAAAGTTGAAGAGAGCGACAATGGGGTAGAAGACAATGTTAGCAAGCTTAAAGAAGAGGTCGACGAGTTTAAAGAGGGTGTTACAAGTAAATTTGAGGAAGAGTTTGAAGTTGCAGAATTTGTTCAAGAAGAGGAAGGTGCACGAGAAGAGAAAGAACAAGTGGATTGCGTTGAAGTATGTGATCTAATTGTAGATAGTGTTTGCTGTGAAGTTCTTGTATCAGAGAAATTGGTGGAGCCATTGGAATTTTCGATTATGAAGCCAATTTTTCTAATGCCTCGGTTGGAGGAAGATTTTGTAAGTGAGAGTTTTGTGCCGGGAAGATTGGTGGAGCATTTGAAGTTGTTTGCAAAGAAGTATGCATTGTTATATTTTCATCATAGCTCGAGGTTGAGCTCTTTTGAAGAAGAGGAGATTGATAATGAACGTCAAATTGGATTCGAATTGCATAATAACTACTTGATTCGGAGAAGAGTTGTTATTTATGGGCATTGGTGGAAACATCGAAAGAAATTATGGAAAAATAAGGGTTTTCTACGAACTCAAATTGTATTTGAGTACGAAACAAACTCTATCTCAAGTGGAACGGCGCAAGGAACAAAACTCATGAGCAAATCTCATTAAACACGTCAAATTTCAGCAATCCAACGTCGTTTAGACTCCTAAAAGTTCGTTTTTGCTACTTTAGGCAAGTTTTAGAAAATTAATATCAAATCATAGAAAAATTGGATTAAGATTCCGTAAATTGGGTTGTTCCCAAAATTTGGAGATCTACTAAAAAAATCGGATTAAGATTTCAGTTTTTTTAGTATAAATAGCTGCCTTAGGACTTTATTTTAAGAAAATTTTGAATTTTAATAAAATATTTAGAGTTTTCTCTATTTTTCTGGTGGATTCAAGAGTTTTCGGTGGATTCCGAATGTTATCGTGTCCTATAGGATTAATTCGTAGAAATTAATTCTTTACCGTGCTTCCGTTCTGCGTCATATTTATTGAGATAGCAATAGTTCATTTTCTATTACTATTTTCTATCTTAATCATCGCAATTGTTGTGGGTTTTAAATACTTAAAAATAATTACATCGTGGCTTATGTTGTTTGCACAACAACTATTCGTCCACAAAATTTAAATTGATTTCCTACTTGAGAAACATGTTAACAAAAGGATGATCTTTCATCTTTTCAAGGCTGGCATACTTTTTATCATTTCATCTCTTATATATTCTTATTCAATAAAATACCTCAAGAGATAAAATTATTGTTTAAATCGTCAGTAAAACCGCAGCGCCCATGCATGCCTCAACCTTTGATTTTTTTTCATTTATTCTCCTTTTAAATTTTTATCCGAGCCAAGATGAGATTATTGTTAGGATAATAGACTAAAAGTCTAGCTTTTAGTTACATACATTTATTATTAATTTAATAGAATATATAGTATATTATTATTTTATTAGAATTTGCATTAGGGAATTCGATGCATTTAATTAATTATATATAAATATTCTAATAATATTCGAAAGGATGTCCTCAATTGGACATTGTAACCAAAAGATCCGAAAGTCCGTTAGAATATAAAGTTAATAGTTCACAATCAAGATGAAATTAGACTAACTATTGGAAAAAGATTGTTGCACAATATTTAAATGATAAATCTTTAGTGCAGTAAACAAAGAATAACTTTGGTAGTTATCGTTTTGACTTGTTGTGCTACCACATCCAACATTTGTTGAATTAGATAAAGTGAAATAATTGTTTCATCACTATTTAAAATGAAACTGCATTGTTATAGTTGACCGTAAATTATACTCTCTTACTTCCTACATAATGAACACACACATTTAATTGATGATGTCTACATTGATGTCACAATGGGAAAAATTCATATATTGAGTCAAATGAACTCCGGTGTGTTAAGTAGATACATTAAGAATTAATAGGAGGAAATTAATTGTTTAAAAGAATCACGACTATGAAATATAAGATTGACAAATAACCATTGAGTAGCTTATGAATTTTGTTTATGTCAAGTCCTGGCCATCTAGATATCGTATCAGACACACTCAGATAAGTTAAGAAGGTAAGACTCATGAAAAATATAGGAAGAATATAATTGGATAAAAGAGAATTAAGACGTAGTAGAAACCCACATTACTTATGGGTTGACTAGCATTGATTATACATAGAGAAATATTACAATCAAATAATATAATATACTCTAACACGCCCCCGCAGTCGAAACGTGAAGACTGGACAATCACTTGCTAACACGCTCCTACAATCGGAACAAATAAACACCAAATGTGAAGACAGGATAAGAACCCGCGAAATACAACAGTAGAAAAATTATTTGTAGAAATATCTGCCAAATTGATGAAGCCTAAATGAAAGAAGAAAATAACAGGGGAGGAAATAAATTGCTTTTGCAAAAAAAAAAAAATTGTATGAATCGAGAGAGAAGAGAGAGACCTTATGTGAGAGAGAGATAGAGAAATTGTGTTTAGAGAGGATGATACCCGCCACAATCATAGAAGGGAGATAGTTTTACATAACAAAGAAAGAACATGAGAAGTTTTAGTTTTTTTATGTTGTTTATATGCTCGAGAAAAAGAGATATGAGTGGGGGAAGACGAATAATTAAAGAAGGATAGAAATCAAAGAAAGAGAGAAAAGATTAACTGACTATTACAAAAGAGTAGGACTTTTGTCACGTGAAGAAGAAGAAGATGTCGGAAAAGAATATACATTAGAAGAGAAGAGTTTAACTAGGTAACTAAATCATAACTAATCTAAGTAACAGAATCATACTAGAATCCTAATATTACATGAGTTCTATAATATCAAATAATATAATATACTCTAACAAAAAAAACATTTAATATATTTAGGAGTGAATAAATTATTTGATGGTTAGCAATGTTTTGAAAACTTGATCGGACCGGTTGAACCAGAAAGCGTCCGCGTCCGCCAATCTGCTCCGATTTCGACCATAAAACCGATGGAATAAAAAACCCGGGTCAAAGGATATAGAATCGGGAATTTTGAGGTTCCACCGGAAAACCATAAACCAAAAGAAAAACCGAGTTTTTTTCAAAATATAAACCCCAAAAAGAAGTCGTCGTATCGGTGGTCAAGGTGCCTGGATCTGGTATGTGGTGGCGGTAATTAACCAAATCTTGACGGAGACGGCTGGATCCTTGATTCAGATGACTGGACCTGATCGAAGACGATGGTAGTTGACCAAATTGTGGCGGATATTGCATCAACGGGAAACTGAAAGGGTGGAAAAGAACAAAGAGAAGGAAATGGAGAACTGTGAAGGGGGAGTG
The DNA here is from genome assembly GCF_000504015.1 of Erythranthe guttata. The sequence goes on from NW_012194986.1 coordinate 402,532, forward strand.
CGGTGATGGTGAAGGTGTGACGTGGAATAAATTGAAAAGTTGGAAGAATGGAGGGGACATGTGAAGTTGGGCTACAATTTAATATTATTTAAGAAAAGAAATGTGGTACAAAAATATGTACAGATAATTATAATTATTAATTGCAAAACCTAATATAAATTATTAAATAAATCTAAGAGAGAATGTGTTGGGTAAACAATAATGTAGAAGGAAAAAGATGCGTGAGCCGAATAGGATTTGTTCGACCCTACACCCGATGAAAAATACCGGGTGAGTCTTCTGCTGCCACGTGTCTCTTTTTTGTATTTTATAATAGATTCCCTGCTAGGGTTTACCTTTAGGGGTTTTAGAAAAATAAGAAAACGAACACGTGGCAGCAGAAGACCCACCCGGTGTTTTTCACCAGGTGTAGGGTCGAAGGAACCGCCGAATAGTGTGTGGTAATAAATTAAAATAATACCAATTTTAACTCACCAAAATTAATATAAATAACTTAAAAATAAAAAAATAAAAAACCCGGTTACCCCGGCTGAACCGGTCCAATCGTGACCACGTAGCCTGTCCGATTCTATCCCCGGTCCGGTTTTTAAAACATTCGTTATAGGATATCTTAATGTTGGTGGAATCTATGTAATGATCAACCGGGTTTCGAATGTAATATGAATATGGACGCGAGGGCAATAATTATTCGGTAGTGGAAAATAAATAATTAAACTAAATATGATTTTTTTTTTAGAATTTGAGTATAATTTGATTATTAGAAGCGTGATCCATATTTTCTCCTTTGGTCCCTACTGTAGCCCAACTGATTATCTTATTATTGAGGAAAATAAGATTCAACCAATGGAATAAAGGAGAGGTGGAACAAGTTTCCTTACTTTGGAGAAGGAAACGGCTAGAGTGTCTTGTGAAAGAATGAATTTTATTCTTTACTTATTTCCTTGAACAACTCTTTCTAGAGTCCTATACATACAAGCCTTGGTTGGAGACAGAGAAAAATGACTCATAACCCTAGACTAATGTGCTAGACGTTTTTTAGAGAAAAGTTTTTCTCTTTTTGTTTTCTCTCTCAATTTATCAATTATAGATTTGGAATTCTTTCAAGAATAAGCTCACCCTTTGAGGAATTATTAATCCAGAATATATAACAGAAGAATAGAGGTTTTGAAAGCAAACGTGAATTCTTGGGTTTTATACAACTCTAGTGTTTTGAAATCCACAACATCATTTACTATAGGATTATCATAAAATTATTACTGAAGGTTCGTAACACGTAGAGCTTAGATTAAAAGCAAATGGGTCGTCAATCTGACTCGCCGAGTTCAAGTTATGAATCTTAGAATACTCTTGAAACTTCTTGCCATCAACAAATTTGGAGAAGCTCTGTTCGTGATTCTGAAGGACGTCATTCGTGTTTCATATCATTGTTGGATTGAGAATGCAGTTTTGGGATCATGTATAAATGCCGTTGTAAGTTCTAGATTCAATATTTTTATTATCCTACAATTAACCTAGAATTAATCATAAAACCATACTTATATAAATAAATAAACCGTAAAAAATGAATCTTACGTGAATTTATGAATGACGCGCTCCTAGGGATTCGGTTTCTCAACAATTACATGGTAATAGTGGAATATCATAACCCTCTTCTACATCCTCCCACAGATCTAGAACTTTCAAATATGTGTTCATATGTATAGACCAAATTTGGTACGTAGGTCTATTAAAATAACAGTAGAAGAATTGATGAAAAATTGATCTCTACTTCCATGGTGTGTTCCGCACAACTACCTTAAGAAAATATCACTACATACTATAGGAGATACTAATATTAAATGATATATTTGACCAATAGCGTAAGCTTTTGGTTGAGGTGGTCATTCAACATGGTATCAGAGTTTGAATAATAGGTCCTGAGTTTGAATCCCACCACCACCCATTTCAAATATTTCAAGTGCAAGGCTTCAAATGTAATTCGGCTTCACTTGAGTGGACGTATTGGAGATATTAAATAAATGATACGTTTCACCAATAGCTTTAAGCTTTGGTTGAGGTGGTCATTCTAATTTAGTCATTCTAATTCTAATTCTAATTCATAATAAGTTATAAGATACATTACTTTTTAGAGGACAATTGTTGTAAAGTACACAAGATGATCTATAAGGAACTCTACTATATTTTCAACTTAATACGAATATAAATAGAAACATGAAAAAATAACATAAAACAACGGTAATGTTCGTTTTTTTATCTAAAACTTGAGGAGATGAAATAACTAAGATCTTCTAAAATGTAACACTACAAATAACATTTACAGGTCAACTAAGTGCACAATAATTTCTTAATTTTCTGAAATTGTTTAAACTCGTTGGTGTTGATTGTTTGTATAGCTTGGTGATAACACATAAATTTATGTAATTAGTAATCCATTTTTCTATTTCATTTGTAGAACTTAAGAAAATAAAAATGTATGAGCTTCTTTTTCCTCCTACAGTCACATCATAAAAAAATGGTCTAAGCAGTAGCAATGAAATATACTAGCGATGAATCTTTATTTGTTTTACAAAAACTTATGGCAACATATCATAAAAAGATTAGGAGAGTTTGAGGTTCTTCCACAATAGCTAGTAGTTTCACGTTACAAAAACTAATGTTGTTATATTACAAAGCCATACGTGCAGATTAAAAATAAAAAATTATCTTTTAAGGTTCTTCTCTAATAGCCTCGCTGTTGTACATTACAAGGTCTTATGTTCAGAATATTGTATTACGAAGCAGTACACATTACATGTCTGAAAAATTATAGAGTTTGATATTGCTTGTAGAATAGCATGCTAGTATGTTACAAAGCCTTATGTTCACAATGTTACATCTAGATACAAATGAATGAGCTTGACCCGAATCTTAATGACAGGATTGGAGTTTCTCCTCAACATGCTGAAGCATGGCATGAAGAAGTGCACAACGGGTTCATCAATCAATCAAATAAAGTGTAGGAAGTTTACATTCATTGATCATATATTTTTAACATAGTTTATTCAGGACCATACTTCTGACCAAATTAGTCAGTAGATAAATATGATTAAACTATTACGGCGGATATTAGTCGTTTCGATGTTCAAAATCGACTGGAAAAAGCTATTTTTTATTTTTGGAATTTTTACAGTATTCAATGTTCTCATACAAGTTTCTACAGTTCCTAATCCACTTGTTGGGTGGATTTTCCAACCACAAGATCAATTTTTTTCTTTCAAATCACAGAACAATATTGTTCTTTCGGGTGAGACTAGTCATTTGCTTGGAGTGGACAGTCACCATGAAAATCTTCGAGATACCCCTCTAGTGGTTACACTTAATTCTTCTGCCAAAGTGAATCAATCAGATGTTGTTCCATCTTCACCATTACAGGAGAAAAAAGAATCAAAAGAAAGAAGGGTAATTATAAACGTAAAGTCAATCAATATGGTTTTTTTTTTTTTTTTTCATATTCTCTATTCATTTTTTAGAAAACTGCACAATGGAGGAATGTTTTTTTATTTTTGGTAAATAGCACTTAACCCTTTGGGGATACAAGCTTTTGCATATGACCCTCTTGTGCTTATATTATCAACAAATAACCCACTTGTGGTTTATGGGGTAGATTCCGTTAGTTTTTCCGTCAAACTTAACCACCTATAGCAAACGTCAAAGTATTTTTTTTGCAGATGAGCCCCTTGTGCTTTCATTTTCCCTTTCATTTTTGCAGATGACCCCCTTGAAGTTTGATACACGAGGTTAAGTTTTAACGAAAAACCTAGCGGAAGCTACCCCCATAAACCACAAGGGGGTTATGTTCTGACATTACGATCACAATGGGGTCATCTGCAAAAGCTTGTAACCACAGGGGGTTAAGTGCTATTTACCCTTTTTTTTAATTTATTCTATTTATTTTCTTGGTGTATCATTCCTTCTAACATATGCATCTTTATGCATGTAGAGATACCAATTACCATTGAAACCAAATGAGGTACTCATATTTGTCAAGAGAGATATTGAGAATGCTCCACAGGATATTAATGATGATCCAGAACTGTATGCCCCACTATTTCGAAATATTTCCACCTTCAAGAGGTATATCCAATAACCTTATACTTGTAGCATTCTAAACTCTTATATCTTAGAAAATATATTAATCTTCTAAGGTATCATAAGTATATTAATTCTAGCTTGAGCAATAAATGGATGAACTACTACTCTAGTTTAGATATGGAAGACACCTTCAAGTTGAAGATACACTATTTCAATGATAGTTATAACATAAAATAATTGGATTTATAGAGTATTGGTTAACCACCCCTATGGATAAATAGACTGATTTTATTTTTATTTAATATCAACACTGGATCAGATTGACCGGCCTCTTAGTATAAAAATATTTGTTGGAATTGAATTGCATGACAACCAGTGGAAGATTCATAATAGAATTACTATTGAACATTATTCATAAATGTTAATTTCAATATTGATGGGAAATGAAATAATATAAACTTGCATAGGGATTCAAACATAATATAGAAGTCCTCTTTACTTCCCGTACGGAAAGATGTTCAGTTGCTAATTGTCTAACCTCGTTTGCGTTAATTTGCACCTACATCAAAGTTCTTTGGCTTGCTAAGTTTGTTGCTCAATCCAAAACCTCTGATCTTCTAGGTATTCCCGGATAAATTAATTATATTATAGTATGTGGCTATCGATTCTAATACTAAGTACCTTAAATGATTAGTTCCAATATTAATTTGAAAAATAATTTTTGAATCATTTTCGAAATGAAAGATCAAGAAGAAGAGATCACAAGGCATATTATTTCTTTAAAACATCGATTTCTATCATATAAGTCCCGTGACTTATGTGACTATAAGAGTTAGACCAATTCTAAGTATTTATAGAAGAATTAAATCCTTACATGGAATAAAACTAGAACACGCCTTTAAAATATTTTCGAATAAAGTTGAAGAAAAAATCCATTTTCCTTGAAATGGCAATATATGCCACCTCATCACTCCCAATCTTAATGGTTGAACCAGCTTCACTCATTATATTATATGTCGAGTTACGATATGAACCAAAGTGAGAAAATATTGGCCAAACTTCTAATCACTTAATTACTAATAATTATTATTTTCACTAACATGTAACTATAACACTAGCTTGCATATTCTCAAAATTATATTTGGAGTTTCGGTTATTTATTACAAGAAATGTCCCACATGACTAAACCAATTGATATATTTTCTTTGATTCTTACCGGCTTAACTTATTTGAATATTGCTTATAGAAAACTTATTCGGCCAATTAATTGGTACAAATAAAACTCATTAGATACTCAAGATTATTTATTAGTCTCTTGTTTTATAGATGTACATTCCTATCGATAAATATTTTTTTCCCAATAAATAAAGCAACTATTGAAGTCACCAGGCCTCTTGACTCGTTCAAAATCATAAGAGTTTGATCATGAAAGTAGAGTGCACTAACTAAATTTTTACGTTAAATATTTATGGATTAAGAAACTAAGTACTTTCCAAGAACGAGAATAATCCAGTTTATGTAATCAGCGGCTGAAATAATTATTACTTTGTCAAGTTCGACACGCTACGTGTGTTGCCGTGATAAGATTCTTTTCTTTCTTTGTTTTTTGTTTTTTTTTTCCGCTACCATAGTAACTTAAACAAGAACTAATATTTTTTTTATTACAACCAAGACATATATATGACTTAAATATTGTACCATTTAAAATAGTTTGTCCAACTTTATCTAAATTTTGCCCAATTTCATCGAAGTTGTTAAGGAATAAACTCATATTCTATAAGAACTAATGAAATGATCCTCTACGTGTTGCTTTTGGGTAGAATAATGGACTAATCGATTAATGAAGAAATGCAAACTCAAATGCAAAATCACATTAAATTACAAAATAGATAGAAGCAATGCTTTTATTCCATCATCCTTATAACAACAACTAAATACATTCTTAGGATGCTAGTTCCTTTAGGTTGCTTAACATATTAGGTTGAAATGCCTTCAAGTAATGGTTGAGCAGCATCCTTAAGGCGGGTAACACAAGTGCTAATGTATGTGAGCATAAGAAGACTCTAGTGAGTTATATTTTAATTTGGCCTCAGACTGAGTGTAACACATGTTAGAATTTAAATATTCCTTTGATTTCCAATCTACTTGTGTTAATCTTATATATATTTATATGAAATAATCAAAAAACAAATCTTATTATGTTAGAGTTTGAAAAAAAATGATGCTTGTCATTGCTCATATATACATAATTATACGTTTAAGGTAGCTAGTGATATGATTTGATTTGAATGGCTTACATAATTTTGAATGATGTTTATTTTGTATTATTGTATATGGTTCTGAACTAGTATAGCGTTTTATGGAGATACTATTCATACTTCTATGTTTTATGTTTGAGTAGATTACTATAAACATAACTCTTATGTATATTATGTTGAGAACGAGATTGCGCACTGTTAAGATATTTTTCCTACCTTCTTGATATATATATGAAGAATATGACGATCTGCTCAACAATGTTGTCTTGTAAATGCCCTTCAATTACTTAAGTAAGCCACTATTTTAAATTCTACTATTCTTTTTAATGTGACATTTCTTTTATTGGGCACAAAAAAAAAGGAGCTATGAATGGATGGAGCGAATATTAAAAGTGTACATTTATCAAGAGGAGGAAAAACCTATTTTTCATCAGCCGCAACTTAGAGGAATTTACGCATCAGAAGGATGGTTCATGAAGTTAATGGAAGAAAATAGGCAGTTTGTAACAAAGGACCCTCAAAAGGCTCACTTGTTTTATCTTCCATATAGTGCACGCCAGTTACAAATGGCTTTATATGTCCCTAATTCTCATAATATGAAACCCCTCTCAATCTTTCTACGAGATTATGTAAACATGCTTGCTTCAAAATATCCATTCTGGAATCGCACTCATGGAGCGGATCATTTTCTTGTTGCCTGTCATGACTGGGTACGAAATCCTTGACCTAGCTTATTGCATATTTAGTTTACTATAAAGACATTATCGTCTTAAAATGTTTAACAAGTCTCATTTTGCATATAATAATAACATTAAATTTATATTATTAATTTAGGTAAGAAAATTTGAGAATGAGCTTTTGACTTATAACGTGTCAAAATTATCCAACCTGAACGAATAATTGTAATAATAATATTATAACTACTAGGAGTGTTCTAGAAGTTAGGATTAAATGACAAACAATATTATAAGTTAGATTATAGTTACATAAGGTTGTTGCCTCTCACGTACTTGATATAATTTTTAAAAAAATAAATACATCTAGATCTCCATGCAATATTATCGTTCCTTGAAACCTTGTTTACATTTGTTTTTACAGTTTTATGTTTTACTAATCTACGACAACTCTTTATTATGGATGCATACTTATTTCTACTGTCGTCTCTACGACTTAAAAACCATACCAATTATTGAACCAGTTATTGTATCATCTAGATCAATTTTGTTTTCCTCTATGTTTTCTATAAAATATTTTATGGCTTATTGTTGTTGAGTAACTTGTTACAGGGACCTTATACTTTGACAGAGCATGAAGAACTCACAAAAAACACTATTAAAGCTTTGTGCAACGCTGATGTATCACAATGGATTTTTGTTAGTGGAAAAGATGTTTCATTGCCAGAAACAATAATGCGAAATCCTAGAAAGTTTCTTAAAGGCCTGGGTGGTAGAAGAGTGTCACAACGCCCAATTCTTGCCTTCTTTGCTGGAAATAATCATGGTAGGGTGCGTCCGATACTTATCAAGAATTGGAGCGAGAAAGATAGGGATATGAGGATTTATGGACCTTTACCTAACAAAGTATCAAGAGTGATGTCTTATTCTCAACACATGAAATCAAGCAAGTATTGCATTTGTCCCATGGGATTTGAAGTCAACAGCCCAAGGATTGTTGAGGCCATATATTACGAGTGTGTTCCAGTGATTATTGCTGACAATTTTATCCCACCATTAAACGACGTTCTCAATTGGAACGCCTTTTCAGTTATTGTTGCTGAAAATGATATCCCCAAGTTAAAACAGATACTCTTAGCAATCCCTTTGAGACAATATCTTATAATGCAAACCAACATCAAGAGATTGAAGAGGCACTTCCTATGGAATGTAAGGCCCATACGATATGATCTATTTCATATGATTCTACATTCAATCTGGTATAGCAGGATCAACCAAATTCAGATACCACACCCGTATTAGTTCTCATGTTTTGATTTTCACTGCACTGGAATTCATCTCGATTTAAGAATGGTAAACTAAGACGTGGTTGAGCTGGATTGGAGGTGAGTCACTCTTGCATTTGAGTTTTACAGATATGTTGAGAGATGGACTCTTCAATCGTTTCAACAGAAAAAAAAATGTAATGAATTTTGATTGACTAGGACCCTAGGTTATGAAATTGTGCACTGGTAGGGGAAAACATCACGCTTCGCTCATTTGTCTCATGTTTAACATAACAAGTACTTGTTTTTATATATTTTATACACACAATCAATAACCACTCTAAGTTTTTAACTGCACAACAACACCTTTATTTCTATTTCGAATGCATACATACATACACATTTACCTATTTCACTTGTAAAACGTTATTAGGTCTTTAGCATTATTTGATTTACATATTTTTTACTTGGTAAAAACATCATAGCATAGCATATGATGCTCAGAACAAAATCACCATTTGAATTTTACCATGTCAAATCTCAAGTTCGTATATATTGTGTTATTCAAACGGGATAGGTCATCTGCATATGTGTGTTTCAAAAATATTGAGCACACCCGCCAATAACTCAAAACTTAGATTTCTCATATTCTTATGTGTGTCTCAAATGCTTTTAATAGGATATTGATTATTGTCAACTGATCAGATGCATAAGTCTAATATTTTGATATTATTCAAAATGGTATGTTGATTTGGATATATAGCACACATAAGGTCATTTTGAAAGTTCCTTTATAATATAACACTTAATAGTTCACAATCTAGATAGAATTGGAGTAACCATAGGAAAATGTTGTTGAACAATATTTAAGAGATATATATGTGTTGAACTCACTAAAACAGAGAATAAATTTTGTAGTTATTGTCCTAGCACACTCTCCATGTGATGAATTAGGTAAAATGTTATAATTGTTTCATCAATGTTTAAATACAAAACTACATTATTTCCAGTTTACAACAAATTACGTACTCTCTTAATCCCTACATAATTAATTAACATATAAATTTAATTGGTGATCTCCACTTTAACGTTAAAATTGGAGAAATTTCTATATTGAGTCAAGTGAGCGTAGTGTCTTGGGTAGAGACACTAAGAATTAGTAGGTGAAATTAATTATCGAAATAAATCACATCATGAGATTGATTAATAACCCCCTAATAGCTTGTGAGTTTTGTTTGTGCCTAAAACTCGGTCAAGTGAATTTTGTATCTAGCATACTCATATATGTTAAGCGGGTAAGACTCAGAAGAATATGTCATTTAATTTTATTTCCAATGAATAAATTATTTGGTGGTTGTTGGAATATCTTAATGTGATAAGTCAATAATTATTTGATAGTGGAATATAAATTATTATTTAATGATTATAAATTATTTTGGAATTTGAATTTAATTAATTGTTAATTGTCCGGATTATATTTTCTCTTTTGGTCCCTATTATAACCCAGTGTGTAATTCTAATTGATTAAGAAGTAGAATTTTTAATCAAGTATAGATGGTGAAAGAACACCACAACGAATACAAATACGGATCATGAGGTAATGAATCAAGATACTAAAGCATCTGGTAGACTTTTGGATGGAACTGGTACCAAACCCACATCAAATTAAGGAGTTCCACTATCCTGCTCAGCCCCTAATTCAGAAAATGAAGGTCTTGGTGTGAGTACATGGAAGAAGAAAGGAACAAAAAAATAATCAATTTCCTTTGGAAAAAGAGTAACACGTTCCTGGAAAGGGAATGAGCTCGCCCTTGTTATTGTTTAATATGTCAATCTTAAATGGAATACAACGGGGATTGGTCAGCCTGATTCCCTTGAATATCTGAGATTGATAATTAGGAAGTTTCAACCAATTTTAATTGGCATCATGGAACATAAACAAAATCATAACAAATTGGAAGACTATGCCAGAAAACTTGGATATACTTGGTTCATGCATAGTGGAGTTATCAACAAACACATCAGGTTTCTCTGGAAGAGTGAGGTTTCTAATCAACCTGTGCAAATTACTTCCCAATCCCTCACTATTAATTTTATTTTCTCATCTTTGTATATGCTAGTTGCAGTAGAGGGGAAAGGGGTGATCTGTGGGACCACTTACAGAGTATTAGTGGAGGGGACCAACCATGGATAGTTGGAGGAGATTTTAATACAATTATACATTATTCTGAAAAACAAAGGGGATGAACCAGATAAGAATGCAATGCAAGACTTCAACTCTTATATTCTATCATCTGGCCTATCAGACCTTGGTTTTTATGGCAACCAATTCACGTGGAGTAATAATCAGAAAGAAAGACGACACATTTGGGAGGACATGTTCTTAATAAACGGTGAAACACATATGGGAAGATGATCTTAATTATCTGAAAACCAAAGCTAAATGGATAGTTGAAGGAGATAGAAACACTAAATTATGTCATGGAATTATCAAAGGAAAGAGAAAAAGAAATTGTGTGAAGATTCATCACGCAGAGGGTAACTGGATTACGAATAATCAAGTCTTGGGGAACCTAGATATGCAACATTTCGCTACATTTGCTTATAGCCTATCCGTATCACATTGATGACTCTTTATTCCAGGATTATCCAACAGTCTTTCAGGATATGGATAACATCATATTAACACAACTCCCTATTAACAAGGAGCTGTTTCAAGCCATTCTAAATTTATCCCCAAACACCTATCCTTGTATTGATGGCTTTACTGGTCATTTCTACAGACACGGTTGGGAGATAATTCAAGATGAATTCATGGAATTGATCACAAGATTTTTTCTGGGGGATCAGATCAAAAGAGATATATCTACCACTTATGTGGTTCTTATTACTAAGCTGGAGCAGCCAACAACTTTAGGTGACTACAGGCCTATTAGTATAGGCCATTTTTCCAGCGAAATGATATCTAAGATTCTTGCTTCAAGTCATGTTTAGGTTCTTCCGATATTAATTAATGAGCAACAAAGTGGTTTTGTCCAGGTTAGAAACGAGTTGATATTAATTAATGAGCAACAAAGTGGTTTTGTCGGATATTAATTAGTGAGACAGTTGCCCTTACTTAGTAATTGGTCAATAAAGTTGATCGAAAAACCTATGGCAGTACTTTGATCATGAAGTTGGATATGTTGAAGGCCTATGATAGATTAGAATGGAGTTTTCTCTTGAAATCTACACAGTTTATGGGTTTCTCAGAGCAATTCAAAGATATGGTATTCCGTAAGATGAACAAGTAGGGCATATAAGAGCATATTTTTGGCAGGCATGTGGAAAGCATTTCACATTTATTTTATGAGGATGACATGCTTATCTTCGCTATTGGCAGTAGTCGTTCTTCGTAAAACTGAAGAAAATTTTGCATAAATATCAAATCTCTTCTCGTCAGCAAATTAACTTAAATAAAAGTGTAATACCCGTCCAAGCTCCTCATCCCAGCAAGGCAAACTCAAATCCAGGAATTGCTGGAGTGGAAGATTCAAAGCTTCCCTTTTTTCTACATGTGCGGACCAATTACTCGAGGTAGGGTTAAAGCAGCGGATTTTGATATTCTAGTGAAGAAGATTTTGCAAAAGATCGATGTTGGAAAGCAAAATTTTTATCATTTTTTGGAAAAATTACCTTGATCAAATCTGTGTTGAGCTCTATTTCCATCCATACAGTGTCTAGTGTTTTGGTCTCTAAGAAGGTGATAGCTCGAATTGAGCACTGTTATAAATTATTTCTTTGGAGACAAAATGGAGAAAAACATTTGTACCGGAGAAATTGGGAAACTGTGTGTGCACCAATATCTGCACGAGGTTTGGGTATCAGATCAACTCAGGATACAATGCGTAGCTTCCAAGGGAAACTTGCATGGTAGATCATGCAAGGATAATCACTATGGAGTAAGATTCTTATGAAGAAGTATGGTGAGATTACCAATTATAAACCTTCTTCCTTAAGACCGTGGAAACAATTGCAGTCTCATTTCCATCACCGACTACATATGTATCGGTGGATTGTAGGCAAAGGAGACATCATGCTGGAACGACAATTGGTGTGGTGTAATTTTAGATCCATAAAGTTAATCTCAGCTTACGGTTAGCGAGGCTAAGGATGTTGAATTTCCGGATACTCATTGATGACCAAATCAACAATGGGATTTGATATATATATATATCAAACAACATGATATCCAATCGCATCAAGATGCCAATGCTGCCATAGTCTCCAAGAAGAAACCATAACTCATCTTTTACTACATTTAGATACAGCTACAAAGGTTTGGAATTTTGCTAATATTCTAGGTAAACAATGTCATGTTTCTTCTATTTTGCGATTAGTTCAGAACTGGAGGTCGGGGAATAACTGCAGATCTCAAGTGGGTTGGTGCACTGTGCAAATTCTGGTAATCGATTTATATGAATAATGAAAGAGCAGGTGTAAATGTATTTTTGAGATGCATCCGATGAATGCTCAAGGGATCATCCGCTCTACTACCTATCTAGTTCAAGCTTTCAATCTCAAGCAATACCCTAAACGTAATCCTAATTGGAGGGAGAAACAAATTTTAGAGAGATTGCACATATGTCCTATGCAAGTCATGGCTAAACGTGGCAAATGGGTGACATGTCAAAAACCGAGTCCATGCAAGTTCAAATTAAATGTGGATGGTTCTATGAAAAATCAAATCTTTGCTATTGGAGATGTAATAATGGATTGTAAGGGCGAATTGATAGCTGCAATTTCTAAAAGGCGTGGAGCGACTAATGTTTTAGAGGCAGAACTATATGCAGTAGAACAGGCGTTTCTTCTCGCACAACAGCTAGGATTGACTTATGTGCATGTGGAGGGTGATTCAATGGAGGTTATGAGGTTGATTGAGGGAAAAGTGCAGTCCAAGTCAAGGATGCATAGACGGGAAGAAGACTTCGCAAAATTTATCCAAGGTCTTTAGAGTATAACTGTATATACAAAGACCAAAATCAAGTCGCTTATGTGCTTGCTAAACTTGCTATACAGGGCAATGCTAATTTAGAATTTTACAGTGTGATTCTCCTAAGAGATATTCAGAAACGGATTTTCTTCGACAAAATTTGTTTGCATGTATTTCGTCCACGATGAGCATATTTATGGTTTATTCCCATTCTGATCCAATTGGAGGTCGTTTTGAAATTATATTAATTCTAGTTTACATAGGCGTATTTTGGGAAATTTCTTTTCATACCCTTTCAAGGGACTATTTTGTAATAGAATGTATAGAATTTTCCCATCGACTTTTTATTGCCATTGCGTAGGCCCACAAGGTTTTAACGAGGCTCCAAAACTCCGATATTAATGGAATAACAAAGTATTTTTGGCAAAAAAAGAACATTGGAAAATTATTTAGCTAATTAGTCGCTATAACTTTTGGTTACTGTTGGAAGAGAAGAGAATGAGTTTTTGTGCACAATTACTGAATATTAACCTTTATATCTGGCTCTGGATTTCTCATATTTTTTTTATCGCAAAAAGATCTGATCATTTTGAACACTTGGTTCGATGGCATTATCCTAGCATTAGGTCGTATGCAGGTGTTTGTTATCTCGGGCAAGGAACTCTTTCTGACTACTCCTTTGCTGGCAGAGCACGCTTTTTTACCTTGGACTCCTTTCTCACTTCAAATCATTCTAGAATCTTCTAGATAAGATGAAGGAAAGTTGAAATTAATATTGTTTAATTAGCAAGTAATTTTTTGTCTATAAGGGGAAATGACGGAAAATGAATTTTTCCTTGCACTTCTTTCCTCATTAAACTTCTTATAGAACATTAGGAGATAAGATGAAGGAACGTCGAATAAAAAATTGGACCCTTTTGGAGTCTAATTTCGGCCCCTATGTAAGACTCAGAGTATGATCTGTTTTTCAATATTTTGCTTGTACAACTTCTTCTAGATCTTTGTAAATAAAATATGTACTTGTTACAAGAGAAAAATAACTTGTTCCATATACTTGGCGATTTTTTAGAAGGAAAAAAACCTCAAAATTATTTTCTCTTTTTTTCTTCTTAACTATTGTATTGGACATTATTTTTCTAGAAGATCGAGGATTTTTTTGTGAGCAACAAAATGAATCTTCAGTTCTTACTATAGAATGGTGGAAGTGAATTGTTGTGTTCGTGGTCATCGAAGGAATCAAGGTAGAGAATTTTATTAAGACCGGAGTCTAGGATCAAATATGAATCCTATAATGTAAGTTTTCTTAGATTAAATTTATTTTGTTTTACACGAATCTAATTTATGCATACTAATAAAATAAAAATTGGCTAAACTTGAACCTGACTCGAAATTACAGTGGCTCGTGGGGTTCATATCCCAATAATTTACCATCAGATTCGTGATAATATGGTGGTCATTGAGTAAATCAATTTTTTTATAATGACATTTCAAAACTAAAATAAAATATTTCTTTGATCTATTTGTTGGTAAATCATGATTGATCATGCATTTGTTTATGAGTTGGTTGGCATTATAGATCAACAGTTTTGATACGTACATAAAGATTTGACTAATAACTAAATTCATACATAAATACGAACAATTAATTTTGATAAGATCCTTTGATTTTATTAAGTCTTTCATTGGCTTGGTAATAAAATTAAGAATACATGTTTGGATTGAACCACATGAAATTTAAATTTTGATTCACCCAACGCATTTTAATTTCACATTGTTATTGTACGCTACACCTTAATTGAGAATGGGTAATGGACTTTATTCACTAACTGGAAGTGTTTGGAGGAACCAATGTGTGAGATCAAATCAGAGGCAATATTTTTGGTGTTTTGTATATTCACAATATGTAAATGTTCACCTACATTTGCATGATCATTATCTCACGTTTTCTAATTAAACAAATGAAATATATTAATTTCACGATGTGATGGGATCACATGGACATTCAACTAGGGGGTGTCACTAATATGTAAAAGGGGTGAAATCCATTCTTATTATACTCAATGGGTTTTCACTAATTATTCCTATAATTAATATATTGTTTCCGGTGGACCATATTCTAAAGAGAATTGTACTATTTAGGAAATACAATCTCTATTTATTTATTTATTTTTTCAATTTTCTTAAAGTTTATTATTGTATCATATTTAATGAAAAATACGATATTCTCATATTTTTCAAAAGTCTTTTTCTTCAATTTTTTTCAAATATTTTTTCCAGGATATGCAAACCTCCTACATAGCCACTTCTTTAAAACTCTCCGTCAATTCTATATGAAAAGACTTGGAAGATTTCAAAATTTTAGGGCCTTTTGAGTAAAAATAAAAAAGTTGTGTTAATCTGTAGTTTCTTCTTCTTGCATGCCTTTTATTTGTTTATAATCTATGGAAATAAGATGTTATTGACTAAAGATTTGAATGTAGGCAAATGGTAAATAAGGACATGACAAGGGAATGAAATGCACATTGGTCCGAACAAAAAACAGTCATTCAAAAAAGGGCAAATGGCAAAAAGGCCCATCACATGGGACTGAAATGCATTTTAGTTCACAAAAAAAACAGTCTCTCAATTAAGCCCATCCCCATGTCTTTAGTGTAAAATACCCTCAATAATATAATTCTTATCAATTCCACCCATTATGCTCTTACTTCCTTAATATTACACATTGACCCCGAATTTAAACAAATATATCACATTCACCCCCAAAACTTTTTTTTTCAGAAAATAATTTTTTTTCTGAAATATTTTTTTTCCGGCCAGATTCCGGTGTTGACTTTTTTTTTTTTTTTTTTTGAAATTTTTTTTTCTTGATTTTTTTTCCGGCCGGTCTCCGTCGTTGACTTTTTTTTTTTTTTTTGAATTGTGTTTCTTAGAAAAAAAATATTTTAATTAATATTACTGTCTTGGCTACTAAATTACTGTCTCAGACAGTATTATTACTGTTTGGGACAGTAATATTATGAGTATTATTATTCCGAACAGTAATTATATTAATATTATTGTCTAAGACTGTTAAATTAATGTTGAAGACAGTAATTTAACATCCAAGGCAGTAATATTAATTAAAATAATTTTTTTAAGAAAAAACAAAATTATAAAAAAAAAAAAGTCAATTAACAGTTAAATAACTGCCGAAGACAGTAATTTAGCAACGAATACAGTAATATTAATTAAAAATATTTTTTTTAAGAATAAAAAAGTCAATTAACAGTTAAATTACTGTCTCCGACAGTTAAATAACTGCTGGAGACAGTAATTTAGCAACGAATACAGTAATATTAATTAAAAAAAATTTGAAGAAAAAAAAAAGTCAATTAACAGTTAAATTAATGTCTCCGACAGTTAAACAACTGCCGGAGACAGTAATTTAGCAGCCAAGACAGTAAAATTAATTAAAAAATATTTTTTTTAAGAAAAAACAAAATTAAAAAAAAAAAAAAAAAAAGTCAACGCCGGAGACCGGCGGTCTCCGGCGGTCAACGCCGGAATCTGGCCGGAAAAAAAATTATTTTCTGCAAAAAAAAAGTTTTGGGGGTTAATGTGATATATTTGTTTAAATCCGGGGTCAATGTGTAATATTAAGGAAGTTAGAGCATAATGGGTGGAATTGATAAGAATTAGGGTTAAAATTGGGATCAAAATTTAAATTAGGGTTAAAATTGGTTAATTGATGAAATTGGGCTAAATTGATGTGTAAATCATGAAATTGGAGTTGAATTAGGTTTTAATAAATTGGGAGTAATTTTCGTATATATGAAAGGATTTTCCTTATTTGCAATAAGTTTGAATGGGTTGGATTTATTTGAAAGACAAAAAAATTGGATGTCCCTCTTTTAATTAAGTGCCCTTGTCCTGGGCCTATTTGCCATTACCCCTTCAAATAAACTCATCCCCATGTCTTTTGTCTAAAATATACTCCATAATATATTTTTTATCAATTTCATCCATTATGCTCTAACTTCCTCAATATTACACATTGACCCCGAATTTAAACAAATTATCACATTAACCTCATTTTAATAATTTTTTGAAAAATATTTTATTTTTCGGAAAATAATTTTTTTTCTGAAATTTCTTTTTCCGGCCAGATTCCGGCATTGACTTTTTTTTTTGAAATTTTTTTTTCCTGAAATTTTTTTTCGGCCAGTCAACCACTGTTGACAGCCGGCATCCGACGTTGACTTTTTCTTTTGGGTTTTATTTGTTTTTTGAATTTTTGTTCTTAAAAAAAATATTTTAATTAATATTACTGTATTGGTTGCTAAATTACTGTCTCCAACAGTAATTTAACAGTCGGAGATAGTAATTTAATTGTTAATTGACTTTAAGACTAATATTGAATACCAAAACAATAATATTACTAATATTACTGTCCCAAGCAGTAAAATTACTGTCTCAGACAGTAATATTACTGTTTGGGATAGTAATATCATGAATATTACTTTCGCAAACAATTATATTACTAATATTACTGTCCCAAACATTAATATTATTGCATGAGTAAAATAACTGTCTCAGACAGTAATACTACTGTTTGGGATAGTAATATTATGAATATTACTTTCGCAAACAGTAATATTACTAATAATACTGTCCCAAACATTAATATTATTCCATGAGATAGTAATATTACGGTCGAAGACAGTAATATTATGGTCGAAAACATCAAATTTGCTGGCCAAGATTATAAAATTGATTAATACAGTAAAATTACTGTCTTAGACAATAATATTACTACCTCGGACAGTTAAATTACTGTTTCCGACAGTTAAATTACTGTTGGAAACAGTAATTTAGCAGCCAAGACAGTAATATTAATTAAAATAATTTTTTTTAAGAAAAAAAAAATCAACGCCGAAGACCGGCGATTGACTCGCTCAAAAAAATCAGAAAAAAACAAAAAAAGGTTTTCAAAAAAAAAAAAGTCAACAGCAGCTAACCGGCGGTTTCTGGTGGTGGCGGGTCAAAATTAGTTAATTGGTGAAATTGAGCTAAATTGGGGTGGGAGTCATGAAAATGGAGTTGAATTGTGTTCCAAGGAATTAGAGATAATTTTGGTATATATAAAATGGTTTTCCTTATTTGCAAATAAGTTTGAATGAGCTGGAATTATTTGAAAGACAAAAAAGTTGGTTGTCCTTTTTTTTAATTAAGTACTCTTGTCATGGGCCTCTTTGCCATTAACACTTTGAATATTTCGAATTTATAAATATTTTTACAAGAAAAATGGAACTTTTACTTTCTAGTGGTTTGCATGTATAAATCTAAAGACTTTAGGGACTAATCTGTAATTTCCCAAAAAGTCAGCTTATGTTGAGTTTTGAACTTTAATTTCCAGTGGGTACTGAGTAGGAAATGATTTTATTTGGCATTATTCCTTTTTTTTTATTTATGAAAGAAAAACAAATTTTGGTAAACAATTAGAAGCCTATGGTGGATGTCTATAGGAGTTATAAAATCATTAGTGTGTGTAATTAGAGGTGATAATGGTGGATGTTAAGGTCATTCATTCCCTTGTAACTCATGATCCTTGTAACTCATGACCTTTTGAATGGTCTTGTACTATAAAAGGGACATCATTGTATGGAGTTGAGATACACTTGAATAAGAATACAATACATATACACACTTGCTCTCTTCTTGTCTTTCCCTTGTTTTATAACACGTTATCAGCACGATTGTTCTATTTCATTTTTCGAGCAATGAAAATCCACACAGGATATCTTCTCAGCCATATATGAAGAAAAGGGAGTTGATTTAAAAAAAAAATTATTCCACATTAATTTTATTGCATGTGAATTTTCGTGCAATTCACGAGTATGTACTTCTATGTCTGCTTGGGACGTGATAATGTCCGAATTTCAGAAACTGCGAAATACGAAACTTGTAGCATGTTCTGCTCGCTGTTCGGAACATTTTAAATCATCAAAATCGGATCACGATCAAGAGAGATATGCTTAATATACCCAGCTCTGCCAAAGCTGTCCCTTGTGCGATTTTGTTTTAGATGAACTTGATGTTCTAAAAATAAAAGGGACGATTAAAAATTCTCGATTGAGTATATTTGACTTTAATTCTAAATGATAAGACTCTTGGGGTCCATTTGGATGGAGGGATTTGGAGAAGGGATTTCAAATCCATAATAACAAATCCCTTGGACTTGTTTGGATTGAGGGATTTGGGGATGGATTTCAAATCCACACCCCTCCTTTTTAGTTATGTTTTGAGCAATTGAGGTGGATTTCAAATGACTCCAAAATTGGAGTCATTTCAAATCCCTTCCCCAAATCAAATCCCTCCCCAAATCCTTCCATCCAAACACACTCTTGAATAATTGAGTTAGAGGGTATTCCCCATTTATAGAACTATTCTTTTATGATCAAAGTACTATAACATTTTTTTATATATTGAGGCTCGAAGCCCAAACCGAGCACGTGCAATGAAGTGACTCAAAGATTTGCGTGGTATATTAAAGAACCACTTGCTCTCTAATTTATGCAACTTGAAAAGCTCCATCAATCAAAAAAAAAACAAAAAAAAAAAAACTCGAAGTTCATAAATTTTAGGCTCGAAGCCTAATTTAAATATGATGGCTTGAAAGCTTATGTGGAGGCATATCAAATATGAAGGCTTGAGGCCTAGATTAAATTTGAAGACTAGAAGTCTCGATTGAATATGTTAGACTCAAGGTCTAAGTGATGATACTCAAAATTGAATATTTGAATTAAAGGGTATTTCCCACACAAGGTACAATTATTTTACAATTGGGGTTTTTGTGCACAAGTCCCCAACCAAGCATTTTTATTACTCTAGGTTTAGGGGCTATATATCTGTCCCCAATAAGCTCGTCCCTTTAATATTTATTATAAATAAATGAACCATTCATGTATATGCCATTATTACCCCCAACCCTTTATACCCAATTTTTAATTGTAATCCCAATTTATCAATTTTGTCCACAAAAATCCAATTTTGACCACAAAAATTCAATTTTGATTTTTTTTTTTCAAAAATTTTTTTTAAACAAAAATATTTTGCCGCCGGATTCCGGGGTTGACTTTTCGATTTTTTTCTTCCGGATTTCTTCGCCAGTTTCTGGGGTCCGGCGGTCTCTGGCGTTGATTTCTTTTAATGTTTTTTAAAGTTTTTTTTTTCTTTTTACGTTTGCCGCTAAATGTTGACGTAATTGTGCTGTCACTGACAGTAAATTAACGTAATTATAATGTCAATGACAGTTAATCAACGTAATTGTACTACCGTTGACAATACATTTATGTAATTGTTCTGCGGTTGACAGTAAATTAACGTAATATTATTATTTTTTATTTTTTGTTATTTTTTTATTTTGTTTGATTTGTTGACAAGTCAACGTATTATATTACTGTCGTTGACAATAAAATAACTCTAAACACAATAATATTTCTGTCAACAACATCAATATTATTATTTTTTTGGGTTTTCTGTTTTGTTTGAGTTATTCACGGAGTAAGGTTATAATATTACTGTCTATTTTTGTAATATTACCTTATACACAATAATTTTACTGTGGTTGACGGTAATATTATTGTTGTTATAGTAATATTGTTATCAACCACATAAGTATTATTATTTTGTTTGGATTTTTTTGTTTGTTTGAGTCATTCACGGAGTAACGTAATAACATTACTGTCTATTATTGTAATATTACTGTGGTTGACGGTAATATTACTGTTGTTATAGTAATATTACTATCACTCACAGTAATATTAATTCTTTTGGCTTTTTATTATGTTTACATTTGTTGAACGGTCAACATAGTAATATTACTCTATTACACAATAATAATAAGTTTTGTTGTGTTAAACTTATTGTGCTAGAGATTAATATAGCAATATTACTGTGTTAAACTGTAGTTTAGTTCATTTTACTGTGTTTAACAGTAATATAGTTAATATTACTGTCAATCACAGCAATATTGCTATTTAAACGAAAAAAAATGTTACAGAAAGGAAAAAAAAAGTTCCAAAGAGTCAACGCCGGAAACCAGCGAAAAAATCCGGAAGAAAAAAAAAATCCAGAAGAATTAATATTGATGTGGTTGTCAACAATATTACTGTCAACTACAGTAATATTACTATAACAACAAAAATATTACCGTCAACCATGGTAATATTATTGTATTTACAGTAATATTACAATAGAATGCAGTAATATTAGTACGTCAATCGGTCAACAAATCAAGCAAAACAAAAAAAGCCAAAAAATAATATTGATGTGGTTGACAATAATATTATTGTGTTTACAGTAATTTTACACTCAACGACAGTAGTATTATTACGTTGACTGATCAATAAATCAAACAAAATAAAAAGGCTAAAAAAATAATAATATCAATGTGGTTGACATTAATATTATTGTGTTAACAGTAATTGTACCGTCGATCACAGTGCAATTACGTAATCGTACGGTCATCGACAATACAATTACTATCAGTTCACAGTACAATTATTGTCAACGACAGTACAATTACTGTCAATGGCGGTACAAATACGGTCAACATTCAGCAGCGAGCGTAAAATAAAAAACGGATAAAAACTTTAGGAAAAAAAACAATGACGGAGACCGACGCTGACCTACCGGTCAACTCCGGAAATCGGCAGCGTAAAAAACAGGAACAAAAAAAACTAACAAAACAAAACAAAGAAAGTCAATGCCTGGAACCGGCGACAAAAAAAAATATATATATGTTTAAGAAAGGAAAAATTCAAAAATGGATTTTTGTGGTCAAAATTAATGAAATTAAAGTTAGATTGGGGTTACAATTAGGAATTGGGTTTAAAGGGTTAGGGTAATATAGCCCCTGAACTTAGAATTAGAAAGATGGTTGGTCATAAACTTATGCATAAAATCCGGATAATTGGCACTTTGCACCCTTAAATTACATGGGTTTGGCACTTTACACCCTTAAATTGAAACAATAGCACTTTGGACCCTTTAATTATAAATGGCTTGGCACTTTCCACCCTCTTGCACTTTTTTGCTAGAAAAATTATTGTCAACCAGTTTAATGGGAGTTGAAAAAGGGCAGATTTATCTTTCTAGGATCACATACTATATATGATTTATCTCGTCTTCCTCCTATGTTTCTTCCTCATGAACCCGTGTTCCTTAGCGGCGGACACGATTTCCAGCAACCAAACTTTCTTCGGCGACCACACCATCGTTTCTTTCGGCGGGAACTTCGAGCTCGAATTCTTCTCATCAGGTAATTCTTCAAAACACTACATGGGAATCAACAAAAAATTCAACAGAAACACGTTGGTGTTTTCTACAAAAGTGTTTTTTAACTCTCTTACTTTCAAACTAAATTTTAGTTATGACTTAGTGGGCTAAGAGTTGTGACTTAGTGGGCTAAGTAGTGCTTAGTGGGTTTAATTATGGATATTATTTTAACTGATTAAACTAACCCACTAACCCATTATCTTGAGTGCTCTTGTGGTTGGTTTTCTTGCAGATCATGGGCTGAGTAGTGGAAGCTTGGAAAGTCTATAAATACCAAACTCAAGACTCAAGAAAAGTGTAGATTCGAAGAAACAAAAAACCGAGTGCTGAAGTTTATCTACGAGAGTTTTAGTGTGTTTCTAGGATCTATTGTACGTACTCCTTACGAGTACATTATTTAAAATCTAGAATTTTTAATATTTCTCTTTTTGTTTCTAGATTTGAATGTAAGAATGATCATGAGAATGATTCATTCATAAGGAAGAAGTTTTCGTACATCTTCCATTTGTATTCTTAGAATACTGCTTGTTTAATATAATTTTTCCGTCCTGTAAAGGGCAAGTTCACAAGTTTTTACTTGTGAACATTTTAATATATGAGTATTGTCTTTATAGTTATTTTTCCGCTGCATATTTATTTAAGTGTCATAACACTTAAGACAACACCTCTGTATTAAACGAATTCGGGACCATAAATTCTTTCAATTGGCATCAAGAGCCAACACTTGACGTATACTAAGTGTTTGTTCCTATTTCCTTTACTGAAACGAATTCGTGATGGATACTCAGATGACTGCCTCTATGCGACCTCCTGTACTTGATGGCACAAACTACACCTACTGGAAAGTCAAGATGAGGGCGTACATCAAAGCCATTGATGAGAGAGCCTGTAGATCTATTCTTACTGGATGGAAGCCACCAACAATCACATATGCGGATGGGGATGTATTTCCAACACCAGAATTACGGTGGACAGCAGACGATCTATCAAATGCCAATCAAAACTCAAAGGCGTTAAATGCAATCTTTAATTCAGTGGATTTAACAATGTTTAAATTGATTTCAGTATGCACTTCTGCAAAGGATGCATGGGAGGTTCTTCAGCTACATTGTGAAGGATCAGACAGTGTCAGAAAAACTAAGCTCAGACTACTCTCTTCCAAATTTGAGAGACTGAAGAAACTGAAACAAATTCTCAGTACAATGAGAAATTGATTGATTTAGCTAATGAATTTCAATCCTTAGGTGGTCCTTTGAGCAACGAGACACTGGTGAATAAGGTATTGAGAACTCTTCCAGAAAGATTCAGCATGACAGTTACTGCTATTGAGGAGGCCAAAGACACATCATCTCTACGTCTGGACGACCTAATTGGTAGCTTAAAGTCTAGAGAGATGAACTTCGAAGATCAAAGAAAGAAGAAAGGTAAGGCTATCTCAAATGCACTCCAGGCAGAACTAGAAAAGGAAGAAGTTGCTACGGAATATGATGATGATGCAGAGGAATGTCTCAACAATGTGGCATTTCAAATCCAAAAATTCAACAGGGCATACAGACGAAGTGGAATCAAGCCCAGACAGTTATTTCCAGAAGGCTCTCCACAAAATTGACAAACTCAGCCTCGGAATAGATCTATTCCACAGAGAACATTTCCTCAAACATCTTCTCAAAACACTTCAAAAAATTCTTCATTTATTCGTTCAAATTCTGAACCACCTAACTTGGATCATATTAAATGCAGGGCATGTTCAGGATTTGGACATTATGCTAATGAATGTGCAAATACCTTGAGAAGAAGAGGAATGAGTTTGATTTGTGCTGTCAGTGATGAGGAGGAAGATCTGAACAGACAGAGGAGCAGCAATCTACTAAACAGGCTCTTTCTGTCAGATATATCACTGAAAATTCTTCTGAAACAGAATCACAAGAAGTTTCTTTAGATGCTGCAACACTTTCGAAACACTTTCAGTAACTGAAATTTCTGAGTTAGATGATAACCATTATACATGTTTAAACTCTATTTCCCTGAATGCAGCAGAATCAAATAAAGAAGCAGTTGGAAATGAGGAAGAAATGTGCAAGAAGTTGTTTAGTGACTTGGAGAAGAAGACTCAAGCTCTAGATGCAGCCAACAAGGAAAATTCTTCTCTCAAAGATACAATCACACATTTGGAGGTTGGTATCACCAAGAAAGATCTTGAACTGGCAAAGGTGAAAGATGATCTCAAAGAAGCAACTCTAGCAATCAAAATGATGAATACCGGCACAACTAAACTCGAAGAGATTGTGTCACTAGAAAAGTACAACACAAATGAAGGTCTAGGGTTCATAAAACAAGTGAAGAAATACAAGTCAGCAAAGAAGAAGGAAATTGCCTTTGTAAAAGAGAAGGGTTCAAATGAAAAAGAATGCAGAAATTCCACAGTGGATACATTTGTCATTACTGTTTCTCACCTGGACATATTCGTCCATTCTGTGAGAAACTAAGTACTGACAAAATGTTGTACAGGATGAGTCACAACACTCCAGGGAACATCTCCAAGAAAAAGGTAGAATTTACCAAAAAGGAGTGTAGAATATGGACTCCCAAAGGTAAACTTATGTGCAAAGCAGTATACACTTCTTTAAATGCTAACATTTCAGGTTCATGGTACTTTGATAGTGGATGCTCTAGGCACATGACTGGAACAAAAGAATTTGTGACACCCCCTAGTATACGTATAGCAAACCGAGAGGGCTTGCCAGGCACGGAAGCTTTGAAGGTATTATTTAAGTATTTGGGTATGTGGGTAATGGGTTTAGAAAACCGATTTCATACTATTACGATTTTCTTTGAGGTTCGGGATTTAAGGATGGAGACGGTTCCGGAAAATGATTCGGCGAAGTGATTTAGTGGGATGGTGGAGTATACGCCTAATTACCCAATAATTATGTAATATAGACTTCTATATGGTGTCACCTTGATAAAACATAGGAAAAGAGTTAAAGTCCATAATTAAAACTACATATTAATAAATGGACCATAGTTTAACAAAAAGGGTCCACACTTGGAGAACATAGTCTCCTTTACCACGGATAATAATACACGTGAGCTACTATAGAAATCGTAATTGTCCTAAGGACAATGTACACAAAAGACAACACTACAAGCATTATAAGTAGATCCTCCATACGAACAAAAACCCGGAATCGTCCTCTCGAAACGTCGACTAGTCCAATCCGGTGGAGTGAGTAGTACTAGTACCTGCAAACGGAGAATATCTATATGAGCTAACAAAGCTCAGTAAGGTTATCGAAAGATAACAAGAATTTAAAAATATAGTTATACTACATATACTATATAATAATGGCACAAGTACCACAACAATTAACACAATTTACATTCTAGTACGTATAGTTCATTAACATAAGAAATCTTTATTTTTATCGGATCCGATGAGAAATCAACTTCTTTACTTAGAACACGAGAAAATTATTCTGAGCCCGTTTTGGTGGAATCAAACCACCCAACTATAGTATCTATGGTTGGAATACCGGCCCCCCCGTATCCTTTCTCATCTTTTCTAAGTATTCCATTAATTCCCCAATTTATTTCATTTAATTACAAAATGGCACGGCCGAAGTATTAAGAATTTCGGTTGAGTACATAAAGTTATCAATATTCCACAATAGCCCATAAGAAATATAAAAGTCACAAAACATCACAAATATCAATCAAGTGACAATTAAACACATATTTCACAAAAGACTAACCATGATCAAATTGTGAATTCACACATATTTATCCAAGAATATGACACACACTTAGTGAGGATTAACCTACCTTCTATCTTTCCTTAAGTTACCTAATATCAATTAAAATTCAAGATCAAGGAACCATATTAGGTTTCGGGTTTTCAGCACAACACCCCTGAACTTCTGAAAATTACGGTTCTGCCCCCAAGGTTCAAGACTCACACATGCAAGATACCCTAAAGTTCAAAAATTCATACTTTCATGAAAATCGACCCTTAACTTACTTAAATTTCAGATCAATGCAGAAAACTCAGTTGAAATAGATTTGATGTAAAACTTTCGGAATTTACATAATTCACCCTAGTTTCTCTAGATTTAGACATGCAAGACCTCTAAAACGCACAAATTCCCTTTTCTAGTGAGACCCCTTTAAACTGAATTTTACACTTTACTAATTGCTGGAAAACAGAACTGGAATTTAATTTGAAACCAATTTCTCGAAATTTACAGATTTACCCCAAAACTCTTTCAATTTACACATGCAACAACACTATGATTTCAAATCCACCCTTTCATGAAAGATCCCCAAAAATTCGAAACCTTTATTCAAAGTATGCAGAAACGGAACTTAGATTTTAATGTATGCAATAACTTTGAAAATTTCATTTTCCACCACAAAACTTTTGGATCTATACATATAAGGCCACTAGAAGTTCAAAAATTACTCTTTTCTTAAAAATCCTTCTCAAGCTGAAATTTCAGTTCACAAATGTTAAAAAAAACAGTTTTGAAAGCTTATATGAGGCTGACTTTTCACAAATTACAGATCTGACCCGAAAGTATGCCTATTTACACATGCAACCCCAAAACTTTTTCAATTTCAATCTTTTTCACAATTCTTCGAAAGAACCGAAACATTTATGAAGGAAATCAACTCAATATACCATTTAAAACCTCTGATCATACATGCAATAACATAAATCATATGAACTAACAAAGATGAACAAGCAAATACAAGAATCAACATAAAACAAGAATTAGGAGTGTCTTTTAATTAATTTCGAAATTTGTTCTTGATACTTTGATACCTCCATTTGCAGCAAGGATTTCGATTCCTTACCTCAAAAATAGAAAAGAAATAAAGGCTAGATGAAAAGGGAAAGGTTCTTGGGAGCCTTCAAGGAAAAACCGAAAGTTAGAAAGGGAAAACAAAGGAGAAGAAGAAGTGGAAGAACTTGAAAATGGCGGAGTCTTACCTTCTTCAAGCTTGCAGATTTAACCAAGCTACCTTAATGTGGAAAGATACCGTGTAGATTTCTAGGTGAGAAGTGTTTTCATTTGTGAAGGGGCACCATGTATTTATAGTGTTCTTGGAGTATTCTAGAGCAAGGGTGAGATAGGGAATTCTCATCTTGGCTTGAGAAATATCTTGTTGATTTGGAGAAGGGTTCAAGCTTGGTGGTGTTGATGGCAATGGTGGCTTCGGTGGTTGGAGAAAGAAAGAAACAATGGAGGGAGAGGGGAAATATGTGGCAGCCGAAATGGGGAGGGGAGAAGGGACTCTTGGCCTTCTTAAGTGGGCATGCTTGACATGGAGTGTAGGAATGGTTTAGTAGGGGTTAGGCTAGGCTTTAGGATAATCATTTTAATTTCAAATTATTTAATAATCCACCCCTAATTACACACACACACATACACGGCACACACATATACATATATATATATTATATATTATGATAATTCCTAATATGCATGCATAATTACCGAAACACATAGGCACATAAGGTCACGTAGATAAATTTGATATCTAATAATTCGGATATCAAAAATTCACGTATAGCCCTAATTTTTGTAAAATCTAGCATTTACGTTACTAGAGGTTTTTCGGTTTTGAAATTATCGTGTCGTGAACACGTGGGGTGTTACAATCTTCCCCCCTTAAAAATTTTGTCCCCAAAATTTGTTACCTGTCCCGAATAATTCGGGATGGAGACTTCTCATTTCTGATTCGCGTTCCCATGTAGCTTCTTCGGGTGTGTGGTGGTGCCACTGCACTTTGACTAGGTGAATCTCGCGGTTTCGGAGTGTCTTGGTTTTGGAGTCGAGAATTCGGAGGGGTTTTTCTTCGTAGGAAAGGTTTGGATTTAGCTCAATAGGTTCTGCCTTGAGAACGTGTTCGGGGCTGGGAATGTATTTACGAAGCATGGAGACGTGGAATACGTTATGGATTCGGGATAGGTTAGGCGGAAGTGCGAGACGGTAAGCGCGATTGCCTATTCTTTCGAGTATTTCGAACGGTCCGATATATCGTGGGGATAATTTGCCTCGGTTTCCGAATCGCAAAATTCCTTTAAAAGGGGCTACTTTTAGGAATACTAAACTTCCAACTTCGAATTCCAAATCTCGCCTCCTATTATTAGCGTAGCTTTGTTGTCGGTTTTGGGCAACTCGCATATTTTCTCGGATGTCTCGAACTAGATTCACCGTTTGTTGAACTAAGTCGGGTCCGAGAAGTTTTCTCTCTCCAACTTCATCCCAGTAAAGGGGAGATCGGCACTTGCGTCCATAAAGTGCTTCGTAGGGCGCCATTCCGATTGATGATTGAAAGCTATTATTATACGCAAATTCGATCAACGGTAGTCGAGATTCCCAGTTGCCTCCAAAGTCGAGTATACAGGCTCGAAGTAGGTCCTCAAGGGTTTTAATCGTGCGTTCCGACTGGCCATCGGTTTGGGGATGAAAGGCTGTGCTGAACGATAACTTGGTTCCAAGAGTTCTGTGTAAACTTTTCCAGAACCTTGAGGTGAACCGTGGGTCTCGATCCGAAATAATAGCCGTCGGAATTCCATGGAGTCGGACGATTTCTCGCATATAGAGTTCTGCGAGTCTATCTAAGCTAAACGTCTTGCGGATTGGAAGAAAGTGGGCTGATTTGGTTAGCCGATCGATGATTACCCAAATCGAGTCGGACCCGCGCTGGGTCTTTGGGAATCCTTGAACAAAGTCCATCGTTATCACTTCCCATTTCCATTCGGGAATTTGGTTCGATTGAAGTAATCCTCCGGGTCGTTGGTGTTCGGTCTTGATTTGTTGGCAGGTGAGGCATTGAGCAACGAATCGAGCTATATCATTTTTCATTTTCGGCCACCAATATAGTTTCTTCAGGTCTTGGTACATTTTGGTTGAGCCGGGGTGACATGTATATGTGGTTTGATGTGCCTCGGCTAATATGAGTCGTTTAATTTCGGCATCGTCGGGAATGCAAGTGCGGTTTTGGAATAGAAGAATTCCGTCTTTGGAAATTCGGAAATTAGGGTTTGCTTCGAGATTTGTGCGAATTTTCTGAAATTGGGGGTCCTGATCTTGAGCTGTCCTCACGCGGTCTCGGAAATCTGATTCAACTACTAGGGCGTTCATTGATTTCCGGCTAAGAGCATCTGCTACGACATTCGCCTTCCCGGGGTGATATAGGAATTCGCAGTCATAGTCTTTAACCAGATCGAGCCATCTTCGCTGCCTCATGTTTAATTCCTTCTGTGTGAAGAAATACTTCAGGCTTTTGTGGTCGGTGTAAACGGTGCACTTATCGCCGTATAGGTAGTGACGCCAGATTTTAAGTGCAAAGACTACTGCTGCGAGCTCCAGATCGTGAGTTGGGTAATTTTTCTCGTATTCCTTGAGCTGGCGGGACGCGTAAGCTATCACTTTTCCGTTTTGCATGAGTACGGCACCTAGTCCGAGTTTGGATGCGTCGCTGTAAATCACAAATCCTCCAGATCCCGTTGGTAGTGACAGAATTGGAGCGGTGGTCAAACGCTTCTTTAGTTCTTGGAAACTAGCCTCTCGGTCTGGGGTCCATTGGTAAGTGACTCCTTTCTTCGTGAGTTGAGTGAGGGGTGATGCGATTTTTGAAAAATCTTGAACGAATTTGCGATAGTATCCGGCTAAGCCAAGGAAACTTCGTATCTCCCTTACATTCTTTGGAGTTGGCCAGGTTGAGATTGCTTCTATTTTGCTGGGGTCGACGGAAAGTCCTTCGGCGGAGATGATGTGGCCAAGAAAAGTGACTCGGGATAGCCAAAATTCACATTTACTGAACTTGGCGTAGAGTTGATGATCTCGGAGTGTTTGAAGTACTATTCGTAAATGGGAGGCATGTTCTTCTTGGGTCTTGGAGTATATAAGAATATCATCGATAAAGACGATGACAAACTTGTCGAGGTACTGATGAAAAACTCGGTTCATAAGGTCCATGAAAGCGGCGGGTGCGTTGGTTAACCCGAACGGCATTACTACGAATTCATAATGGCCGTACCGAGTTCGGAAAGCAGTCTTCGGAATGTCTGTTTCTTTGACTTTCAGCTGGTGGTAGCCTGACCGGAGGTCGATCTTGGAGAAGACGGACGACCCTTGAAGTTGGTCAAATAGATCGTCGATGCGGGGTAGCGGATATTTATTCTTTATGGTCACCTTATTCAGCTCTCGATAGTCGATGCAAAGGCGGAAAGATCCGTCTTTCTTCTTAACGAATAGTACCGGGGCTCCCCATGGAGAGTGACTGGGGCGGATGTAACCCTTATCGAGTAACTCTTGAACTTGATTCTTCAATTCTTTGAGTTCCACAGGAGCCATGCGGTACGGAGCCTTTGAGATTGGTTCTGTTCCCGGAATAAGATGAATTTCGAATTCGATTTCGCGATCAGGCGGTAGCCCGGGTAGATCATCGGGGAAAACGTCGGGAAATTCTTGGACAACGGGAAGTTCGGACATCACCGGTGGAGGTTTTGAGCTAGTCTCCAGAAGGTCGACTAAGTAGCCGATATGTCCTTTGTTGATGAGTTTGGTGGCTTTGATTGCGGATATTATGGGAATTAGAATCTCGGCGTCACTTTGAAATTCTAATAGGGTGTGATTTGGAAGAGAAAAGCTTACGGTCTTCAGGGCGCAGTTGATTTGAGCCTTGAATTTGGTCAACCAATCCATTCCCATTATGAGGTCGAAGTTTTCGATTGCTAGCACGATGAGGTCGAACCTCATGGTTTGAGATTTAATTTGGATGGGGCAATCCTTCACTACCTTGTTAGTGATCATTTCCTCGCCCGAGGGCATAGAGATGCGATATTCATGGCTTACTTGAGTTGGTAGTAGGTCAAGACGTACGCACGCATCGGAGGAAATAAAGGAATGTGTAGAGCCGGAATCGATCAAAGCATACACGGGTTTTCCAAGAATAATAACGGTACCTGCGATCATTGTCGGGTCTTGACGCGCTTGCTCTCGGGTCAGGGCAAATGTGCGGCCTGGGACTCGAGTTTGGGCGTTGGGGCAGTCTCTCGCCTTATGGCCGGGCTTTTTGCATCGAAAGCACAGCTCGGTATCTCTTACGCAGATCCCAAAGTGAGCCTTTCCGCAGTTCGAGCAGGTTGGCTTGGTTGTTGATGCTGTTGGTTTAGGGTTCGAATCCTGGACCTTCTTTCCCTTGAACTTGTGATTTCCAAGGTTGGCCTTCTTCCAAGGTCGTGGCGTGGGTGGTTGGGGTCGCTTCCCTTGCTGAATTTCATTTTCGTCTTGAGCGGCTGTTAATGCCTTGTCCACCATTTGGCGAAAGGTAGTGGCGTCGGACATGCGGATATCCCTTCGGATTTCAGGTTGTAGCCCCCTTGTGAAGTGATTTTTCTTTTCTTCGGCGTCCTTGGCGATGAATGGGGCGTACAAGCACCCTCGCTCGAATAACCGAACGTATTCTGTCATGGTAAGATTCCCTTGGCGAAGCTCCAAGAATTCCTTGAGTTTGTTGGCCCGGACGTCCTTGGAAAAGTATTTCTCGAAGAACTGGATTTTGAATGCTTCCCATGACAAGTTCTCGAGTTCAACACCTTCCTTAGCTCCTTCCCACCAGTTCCGGGCTTCGTTGCGAAGTAGAAAGAGGGCACAGTGCACTCGTTCACGGTCATTCATTTGCATGTAATCAAAGATCACCTCCAAGGATTTGATCCACTCCTCGGCTACGACCGGGTCGGGATCACCGTGGAACTCAGAGGGCTTCATGCGAAGGAATCGTTCGTACAGACTTTGGGGATTTGGTTGAGGCGTAGGTGGGGCTTGTCGGTTTTGAAGGAGTTGTTGAATTTGATCGTGATGATTCTGCGCTTGCTCGCGGATAAGGTTGGAAAGACCGAGAATAACGTTAGCGGTGTTATTTGTGGCGGCGGTGTTCCGAGATGGTCTTCCTGCCATATCTTAGTATGTGTGTTGCAAAATATTTTTAGAACAACAGAAAATATAACATAAGTATGCAAATAATTACCGGACTGACTGAGTCTTCTCGCTTCGAGGCTTCCGAATTCCGGTTTGATGCTCGTATAAAGTTTCTACAAATTTTGCTCTGATACCATGTCTGTGACACCCCCTAGTATACGTATAGCAAACCGAGAGGGCTTGCCAGGCACGGAAGCTTTGAAGGTATTATTTAAGTATTTGGGTATGTGGGTAATGGGTTTAGAAAACCGATTTCATACTATTACGATTTTCTTTGAGGTTCGGGATTTAAGGATGGAGACGGTTCCGGAAAATGATTCGGCGAAGTGATTTGGTGGGATGGTGGAGTATACGCCTAATTACCCAATAATTATGTAATATAGACTTCTATGTGGTGTCACCTTGATAAAACATAGGAAAAGAGTTAAAGTCCATAATTAAAACTACATATTAATAAATGGACCATAGTTTAACAAAAAGGGTCCACACTTGGAGAACATAGTCTCCTTTACCACGGATAATAATACACGTGAGCTACTATAGAAATCGTAATTGTCCTAAGGACAATGTACACAAAAGACAACACTACAAGCATTATAAGTAGATCCTCCATACGAACAAAAACCCGGAATCGTCCTCTCGAAACGTCGACTAGTCCAATCCGGTGGAGTGAGTAGTACTAGTACCTGCAAACGGAGAATATCTATATGAGCTAACAAAGCTCAGTAAGGTTATCGAAAGATAACAAGAATTTAAAAATATAGTTATACTACATATACTATATAATAATGGCACAAGTACCACAACAATTAACACAATTTACATTCTAGTACGTATAGTTCATTAACATAAGAAATCTTTATTTTTATCGGATCCGATGAGAAATCAACTTCTTTACTTAGAACACGAGAAAATTATTCTGAGCCCGTTTTGGTGGAATCAAACCACCCAACTATAGTATCTATGGTTGGAATACCGGCCCCCCCGTATCCTTTCTCATCTTTTCTAAGTATTCCATTAATTCCCCAATTTATTTCATTTAATTACAAAATGGCACGGCCGAAGTATTAAGGATTTCGGTTGAGTACATAAAGTTATCAATATTCCACAATAGCCCATAAGAAATATAAAAGTCACAAAACATCACAAATATCAATCAAGTGACAATTAAACACATATTTCACAAAAGACTAACCATGATCAAATTGTGAATTCACACATATTTATCCAAGAATATGACACACACTTAG
This sequence comes from Erythranthe guttata, assembly GCF_000504015.1. The sequence goes on from NW_012194986.1 coordinate 436,332, forward strand.
TGAGGATTAACCTACCTTCTATCTTTCCTTAAGTTACCTAATATCAATTAAAATTCAAGATCAAGGAACCATATTAGATTTCGGGTTTTCAGCACAACACCCCTGAACTTCTGAAAATTACGGTTCTGCCCCCAAGGTTCAAGACTCACACATGCAAGATACCCTAAAGTTCAAAAATTCATACTTTCATGAAAATCGACCCTTAACTTACTTAAATTTCAGATCAATGCAGAAAACTCAGTTGAAATAGATTTGATGTAAAACTTTCGGAATTTACATAATTCACCCTAGTTTCTCTAGATTTAGACATGCAAGACCTCTAAAACGCACAAATTCCCTTTTCTAGTGAGACCCCTTTAAACTGAATTTTACACTTTACTAATTGCTGGAAAACAGAACTGGAATTTAATTTGAAACCAATTTCTCGAAATTTACAGATTTACCCCAAAACTCTTTCAATTTACACATGCAACAACACTATGATTTCAAATCCACCCTTTCATGAAAGATCCCCAAAAATTCGAAACCTTTATTCAAAGTATGCAGAAACGGAACTTAGATTTTAATGTATGCAATAACTTTGAAAATTTCATTTTCCACCACAAAACTTTTGGATCTATACATATAAGGCCACTAGAAGTTCAAAAATTACTCTTTTCTTAAAAATCCTTCTCAAGCTGAAATTTCAGTTCACAAATGTTAAAAAAAACAGTTTTGAAAGCTTATATGAGGCTGACTTTTCACAAATTACAGATCTGACCCGAAAGTATGCCTATTTACACATGCAACCCCAAAACTTTTTCAATTTCAATCTTTTTCACAATTCTTCGAAAGAACCGAAACATTTATGAAGGAAATCAACTCAATATACCATTTAAAACCTCTGATCATACATGCAATAACATAAATCATATGAACTAACAAAGATGAACAAGCAAATACAAGAATCAACATAAAACAAGAATTAGGAGTGTCTTTTAATTAATTTCGAAATTTGTTCTTGATACTTTGATACCTCCATTTGCAGCAAGGATTTCGATTCCTTACCTCAAAAATAGAAAAGAAATAAAGGCTAGATGAAAAGGGAAAGGTTCTTGGGAGCCTTCAAGGAAAAACCGAAAGTTAGAAAGGGAAAACAAAGGAGAAGAAGAAGTGGAAGAACTTGAAAATGGCGGAGTCTTACCTTCTTCAAGCTTGCAGATTTAACCAAGCTACCTTAATGTGGAAAGATACCGTGTAGATTTCTAGGTGAGAAGTGTTTTCATTTGTGAAGGGGCACCATGTATTTATAGTGTTCTTGGAGTATTCTAGAGCAAGGGTGAGATAGGGAATTCTCATCTTGGCTTGAGAAATATCTTGTTGATTTGGAGAAGGGTTCAAGCTTGGTGGTGTTGATGGCAATGGTGGCTTCGGTGGTTGGAGAAAGAAAGAAACAATGGAGGGAGAGGGGAAATATGTGGCAGCCGAAATGGGGAGGGGAGAAGGGACTCTTGGCCTTCTTAAGTGGGCATGCTTGACATGGAGTGTAGGAATGGTTTAGTAGGGGTTAGGCTAGGCTTTAGGATAATCATTTTAATTTCAAATTATTTAATAATCCACCCCTAATTACACACACACACATACACGGCACACACATATACATATATATATATTATATATTATGATAATTCCTAATATGCATGCATAATTACCGAAACACATAGGCACATAAGGTCACGTAGATAAATTTGATATCTAATAATTCGGATATCAAAAATTCACGTATAGCCCTAATTTTTGTAAAATCTAGCATTTACGTTACTAGAGGTTTTTCGGTTTTGAAATTATCGTGTCGTGAACACGTGGGGTGTTACAGTCGTTGCCGCATGTTCCATACACTCAATGGAGGACGTGTAACCTATGGAGGAGGAGCTAAAGGCAAAGTGGTTGGACGTGGAACAATCAGTATTGAGAGACTTCCAAAACTTTCAAATGTCCTACATGTTGAAGGATTGGGGTCAAATCTCATCAGTATCAGTCAATTGTGTGATGATGATCTACGTGTTCAATTTGATAAATACTGTTGTTCTGTGTTTGATAGTCAAAATCATTGTGTACTGACAGGTTCCTGGTCAATGGATAATTGTTATCAAACAGGCGATACCATCTCATGCAAGAGCTCAAGAGTAAGTGAAGTAGAGCTGTGGCACCAGAAACTAGGACATACAAACTTCAAAAATCTGAAGCTGCTCAACAAGTACAATGCCATAAGAGGAATTCCAGATCACAAGATCAAAGACATTCCTATATGTGGAATGTGCCAGAAGGGAAAGCAAACTAGGTGGTAAAAAATATGTATTTGTGTGTGTTGATGATTTTTCAAGTTATACTTGGGTGTATTTTTTAAGAGAAAAATCTGATACTTTTGAAGTGTTCAGAAATTTGTACAGGTTTGTTAGAACTCAATTCCAATTTTATATTCGTAGAATAAGGTCTGATTGTGGAAAAGAATTTGAGAATGCTCTATTTATTGATTTTTGTAATAAAAAGGGTATCAAGCATGAATTTTCTGCTCCAAAAACTCCTCAGCAAAATGGTATTCCTCAAAGAAAAAACAGAACTATCCAGGAGATGTCTAGGGTAATGATGAGTGCAAAAAATCTGTCTAAAAGGTTTTGGGCTGAGGCTGTCAACACAGCATGTCACATCTCCAATCGTGTGTATCTAAGATTAGGATCTATGATGACTTCATATGAAATTCTTTATGGTAAGAAACCTAATCTAGAATACATGCATGTGTTTGGATGTGTCTGCTATGTCCTAAATGATAGAGATCATCTAGCTAAATTTGATTCAAAAAGTGATTTGAGTCTGTTTATGGGATACTCTAATAACAGTCATGCTTATAGAGTATATAACCTAAGAAATCGAACCATAATTGAATCTGTAAATGTGGTATTTGATGACTTTGCTGATCTCCGCAGTAAAACAGCTGAAGATGAAGTTGATGACCTGATTGCTGAAGGAGAAACAACAGGAGGAGACACTACTGCCACAGATGCTCCAAATATAAACAGTCCAGTCTCAAGAGAAGAGGGTGTTGAACCAAGTGTTACCACACCTGACTCAATACAGCCTACAGGGAGTACAAGAGCTGAATTGCAGCTAACTCATGATGTCTGCAGAAAAGAACCATCAAGTAGAATCCAGAAAAATCACCCCTCTACTCAAGTTGTGTGAGATATCTTTGATGGGATAAGAACCAGAAGAAAAGAGAGAGTGAATTACAGAGATATGGTAAGATTTGCAAATTAATCTTCTGAATGTGCACTAACTGTAGTTACTTGTTTTGTATCTTCAGTCGAACCAAGGAATATTGCAGAAGCACTGAAGGATGAGTTTTGGATTAATGCAATGCATGAAGAGCTGAATCAGTTTATCAGTAATGATGTTTGGTACTTAGTTCCTAGACCAAGTCATGTAAATGTAATAGGAACTAGGTGGATCTTCAAATACAAAACTGATGAAAAAGGTACAGTTGTTAGAAATAAGGCTAGGTTAGTAGCACAAGGTTATACTCAGATTGAAGGTATAGATTTTGATGAAACCTTTGCTCCAGTAGCTAGAATTGAATCTATTAGGTTACTTCTTGCTATAGCCTGCTTTCTTAAAATCAAATTGTATCAGATGGATATAAAAAGTGCATTTCTAAATGGTGTGTTAAATGAATAAGCATATGTAGAGCAGCCCAAGGGTTTTGAATATTCTGCCAAACCCGATCATGTGTTCAAGATTAAGAAGGCTCTGTATGGTCTTAAACAAGCTCCTAGAGCGTGGTATCAAAGACTCACTGACTTCTTACTTGAAATAAAATTCACTAGAGGAGAAGCAGACAGAACTCTACTTGTTAGAAGAATAAATAACCATATCATTATTGTATAGATATATGTTGATGATATTGTTTTTGGTTCTACTTGTGCTAACCTCTTACAGTCTTTTGTAGATTCTATGTCTCACACTTTTGAAATGAGCATGGTAGGAGAGTTGAATTACTTCCTAGGACTCCAGATCAAACAGACAGGTGAAGGGATTTTTTTAAATCAAAAGAAGTATGCTCTAAATTTAGTCAGAAGGTTTGAGTTGGAGTCAGCCAAGCACATGAAAACTCCAATGGGTTCAAGTCGAAAACTGTCCAAGGATGATGTTGCTGAAGATGTTGACAACACCCTATACAGAAGCATGATTGGAAGTCTTCTGTATCTAACTGCAAGCAGACCTGATATTATGTTTAGTGTTTGTGTGTGTGCCAGGTATCAAGCTAATCCCAAGGTCACTCATCTTAAAGCTGTGAAGAGGATTATTAGGTATGTTGCAGGTACAGTAGACTTAGGCATTCAGTTTTTGAAAGACACTAATACAAATTTGATAGGTTTTAGTGATTCTGATTGGGCTGGGGATATTAGTGACAGAAAAAGCACATCAGGTGCATGTTTCTTTTTGGGGAATAATCTGGTTTCTTGGTTTAGTAGAAAACAAAACTGTGTATCACTTTCAACAGCTGAATCAGAATATGTAGCTGCTGGAGGATGTTGTGGTCAACTAATTTGGATGAAACAAATGTTGGGGGATTATGGGTTAACCAGTGACACCCTGACCATATATTGTGATAATTCAAGTGCTATTGATATTTCAAAAGATACTGTTCAACACTCACGAACTAAACACATAGATATTAAACATCATTTTATTCGTGATATAGTTGAGAAAAATATAGTGTGCTTAAAGTACATTCCCACAGAAGATCAGCTGGATGACATCTTTACAAAGGCATTAGATTATGAGAGGTTTTCTAAACTTAGAAAATCTCTCGGGATGTGTACTCAATAAACATGTCCTGAAATATGTTGCAGCACCTCATCCAATATCTTAAGCTGCAACATAATTTCTTGAAGCTTAGCTTCTTTAAATAATGACTTCACTGTGATGGATTATTCTCTAAATAAGTAACTGGAAGTCTTTCACCTTGAAACGTGATCATGCTTTATGTAAACATTTCAGAGAACAAAATATAATCACATAAGTCAAACTCCTCTATCTCAATAGTCATATCTTAGTAACTGAGGAACTTTCAAACTGAACACTTGATCATGTTCCATGTAAACTGTTTGACTTGAAAATAAGAGTCCAAAAAAAAAAAAATAATAATATTAAAATTTTAAAATATATGCCTGCTAGCCAATTTATTTTTCTCACACTATTAATCATTAATAAATGTGTTTCTTATTTTTGCGAAAATTTCGTGAGTGCTACTAATTTTATTTTATTTATTTTTGAATTATCACTATTTATATGGGTCATGGGGTACATGGGTTAGTCTTTTATTTTCCACTAAGTCCACTCCTTATTGTGCCATGTGTCACGTTTTGCCTTCAACTGCCAAATAAGCCATTATTCTCCTTAATCACACCTTCTCCAAGAAAAACGCACACCACTTCTTCACCTTCTCCACTTCAATTTTTTTTCTTTCTGCAAATTAGGGCTTATAAATTTCGTGCTTTTCTTTCCAAAATTCACACTCCAAAATCAAAAGTACAAGAAGCAATTTTTTTTTTACTGTATCATGGCATCTCCTACTAGAAATCCTCTTCCAGCCGATGGTGATGTCCACAACGATGCTGCAGCACCTGAACCAGCAGACCCGAATCTGGCCATCATCGTTCATCCTGTCAATCTTGAAGCTATGCCGATCGGTTTTATTGAGCCAGGAGACGAGCTGAATCTGATTGACCCAGACAACTTCGAGTTAGTGGGTCCCTCTTCCACTGCATGAAGGTTTCCAACTCGCCGGTCCAAACGAATGAATCCCTTTCCAGATCTGAATACTGCTGGGTCACAACGCCGGAGGGGTGGAAACTCTCCCAGAAGAGGAGGCAAAGGAGGAAGAAGAGGCAACAGAGGTGGCCGTACTCCAGTTAGGCCAAACCCACCAAGAGGTCTTCATTTGGTTGATGAGGACACATATGATGAAGAAGGAGATCCTACCTTTGCAGAACCAGAAGCCCAAGCTCTCTCCTCAAGCTCCACTGAGTCATCGTCCAACGACACACCTCCACCAGCATCAACTCAGGGGGAGACATCTCAACCTAATATGGCAGCAGCAGCTTCTCAACCTGAAGATGTTGCTGCACATGTTCCAGAAGATGCTACTGCACCCTCTGATTCAGCCAATGTTTCTCAGAGTGCTGCTGAGGATGCTGCTCCCTACCAGGATGAAGAAATGCCTGATTTTTCAGGGATGTCCTCTGCCGAGCATGTTGACATTCCGACTGTTGATGCTCAGGCTTTCACTACCACTGAAGAAACACCCTCAGCACCACATGCAGACCCTCTGGAAACTCTTGCAGAAGCAGCTGTTCAAGTGGATGCATCACTTCCTCAGGCTGAAGAACCAGAGAAAAGTGATGACAGCTGGGAGGTTCCTCTTGCCAACTTTCGCAAAAATTTACCATCCTCAGAGTCAGACAGTGACTCGTCTGAGGAATCCTCACAGATGCAGAAAGATGCTGCCCCACATGTTGCATCACCTGAGCCAGCATACATCCCAGATGAACTTGAAGACTCTGAAGAAGAGGAATCCTCTGAGGCAGAAGAGCTAGACTTGGATGGGAAGGATCTGTCCACTCCTTTTGAGGTAAAAATGCCTTCAGTCCTACTTTTTATTTTGGATCTGATTCAAATGTGAATCCTCAAATCATGAATTGCCAA
>NW_012194986.1:445190-480225 GCF_000504015.1 Erythranthe guttata
ATGGAAATTTAGTCTTGTTGAAGGAGTCAAAATCCCATATTTGGTCCACCGGTGTAAAAACTCCAAACAATTCCAGCGCCGTCGCCGTCGTGCTCGACGACGGGAACCTGGTTCTGAAAAATGGGTCGGGTTCAAACCCATCAAATTATTCCCAACCCTTTCTATGGGAGAGTGTCGATGTTTGCCCGGTGGGAAAATGGCTTACAACAAAATAACACAAACGAAGCAGCTTCTTACATCATGGAAAAATCTGGGCGATTCCGCCCCATGTCTGTTCTCCCTCGAGCTCGGTCCAAATGGGATTCAGTGCATCATAAGATTGGAACGGTCATATTTTCAGCTTACTACCGGAAATGGCGTTGAATTACAGCTGCAATTTCAACTACGTTAATAATTCCGACGAGAGTTGCTTCTAATGCATCATAATACATGTAAAAAAAAACAAATCTGCCCCTCTTGGAACCCACTAAACCGGTTGCCACTCATTTTTTCACCCAAAAAGTGTAAGAGGTGTTAGGATAGTAGACTAAAAGTCTCGCTTTTAGCTTCATAATTTTATTATTGAATTAATAAAATAATTTATTATCATTTTATGAGAATCTGCACTAGGGTATTCTATGCATTTAATTGATTGGTTGTCAATTAATTAAAAGCATAAGTTTAATATTCTAATAGTATTCGAGATGGTGTGCTACGGCGCACAGAAAGATCATTTCGAAAGTTCGTTTAGAATATAAAGATAAACGTTCACAATCTAGATGGAAATGAACTAACCATTGGTAAAAGATTGTAGCACAATATTTAAGTGATTGGTCTTAATCACAGTAAACAGAGAATAACTTTTGTAGTTATTGTTTTGACTTATTGTGCTAGCACACCCGACATGTGTTGAACCGGACAAAGTGAAATAATTGTTTCATCACTGTTCATAAATGAACTGTATTTTTCTAGTTGACAGTAATTACTTACTCTCTTAATCCCTAGATAATTAACGTACACATTTAATTGATGATCTCTACTTTGATGTCACAATGGGAGAGATTCCTATATTGAGTCAAATGGCCCCCGGTGCGTTGGGTAGAGACATTAAGAATTAATAGGTGGAAATTAATTATCGAAAGGAATCCACATCTCTGAAATATGGGATTGATAATAACCCTTGAGTAGCTTATAAGATTTGTTTATGCCAAGTCGTGGCCAGGTGGATTTCGTATCCGGCATACTCAAATAAGTTAGGCGGGTAAGACTCATGAAAAGAAACCATTTAATTTATTTAGCAGTGAATAAATTATTTGGTGGTTATAAGATATCTTAATGTGGGGGGAATTAAAGTAATGATCGACCGGAGCTCGAATATAATATTTGAGAATATAAACGGGAGTTCAATAATTATTTGGTAGTGGAAAATAAATAATTATTTAATGATTAATTAAATGAATTCTTTTAAGAGTTTGGATTTAATTAATTATTAGTTGCCTGATTTATATTTTCTCCTTTAGTCCCTATTGTAGCCCGTTGGATTTTCTAATTAATCGAGAAAATAAAGTTCATCCAATATTATATATTGGAATTAATATAGCCGAAAATTAAGTTCCCATAGGACTGCAATTTTCGACTATATAGAGTTATAGAAGGAGTGGGATTTGTTTCCATGTAATCCTCTCTATGTGGGACTCTAATTCCTTGTGCTATATATAATAGAGATTAGGTTGATGAGAGATAATAACTCCGAGACGCCTATTTCACGTTGGAGCAAACCATAAATCCCGAATTTTCTAAGCAGTCCTGCGAAGAAATTCACCATAAATCAACCGTTAGTCGGATAGGCTCGAAATTTATACAGTAGCTTCCTAACCCTTAGATCTATAATTTGTCCGAAGGGTTTCTTGATCGGATCAACGCTCGCGGAGATATCGGTGAAGGAAGATGACTGGAAATTTCTGGACAACAGCTTTTACGAAGGTTGATGAAGGCTTGACGTGGATCCTCGTTCGTGCGCCGAAGATAGAAACGAATCTGCTCGCGAAAACTGTAAGTTGCTAGATTAGATTTATTCCGCTTTAAACGAATCTAATCAAAGCATGTTAATAAAATTAAAACCGGCTAATCTAGAACCTCTTGCGAATTTTCATTGAATCCTGGGCTTCATATCCCAACAATTGGTATCAGAGCTTCTTTGATTAATTCGTTTGAGGTTCACATGTTGTCCAAAATTGCATGAAACGGAAAATTCATATGTTGCATGTAGCGTTCATATGTTGCATGTAGCGTTTTGTTTCTGACTTTGTTTTGCAGAATAGAAAATCCGCTATTATGGTTATGAATATTTTATTTATGTTTTATGTGAATGAATCCCACTGCCTCGTGAGTGGTTACTTGTCGGTTTTAATTTCCATCGTGTGATATTGATGGAAGATCGTGTGCCTACGATATTTTTATTTTTTGTAATTTTTCTAGAGGAGTTTTAGATAGAAATTACATAGATAGAATAGAGCAGATTTTGTTCTCGGAATTGTTTGCGCAACTGTGCCGTTTCAGTTATCCCGGCCTAGTCCACCGTTGGATCGAGCTGAAATTTTTTCCGGAGGTTCCTAATTCCTTGGCGTATCATCCGACCGTTCAAATCGTAAATCGGAGTTACCTAGATAGAGATATTAATTTCAGAACAAGGCTAACAATACCAGAATTATCAACCGCGCGGGGTCTCGACATTGGGCAGCGAGCAGCGGCTCCTGGCAGCCTTGAATTCGAGAATTCTGGAGTTTACGGGGACTTTTGGACTTCCTAATTTTAAGGAGTCTAAATCCGGGAGTCCCAACTTAACCATAATAGCGGAAAATTAAATTGCTTTATTTAATATTTTATGGTTGTTGTGTGCTTATATTTGTTATGAGCATGATTGCATGCATTATTCATGTTTGTTATATTTGGGCTTAATTTGTTTATGTGATACCCATGACATATAATTGGACAACATGAAACTTGTACATGCATAAATGTGCATTTAATTTATTATGTTCATGTTCATCTATGTGTATTATATTTGGTTATAAATGTTTTTATGTGATACCATGGCCTATAATTAGATAACATAGATGATTGTGTTGAACATGATAAATTTATCATGATTCTTAGTTTTTCTATGTTTGTTATATAGGATGATTAATTTGTGTATTAATAGGATCCCTTGATATATATAACTAGAGAACATAGAAATAGAACACACTCAATAGGTGCCCATAGTATTTCTATGATTAATTATATTGGGCATCGTCATAGATTTTGATAATATGATTGATTATGAGAAATGAGATTTATCGAATTTCGCTCCCACTCCGGGCATATTAATTGTAGACATTATCTAAAAAAATCTCCTAATGGATAATTTGGAATTGATTATAGTGATACATTATTTTCTCCATGTGGTGGAAAATAGATATCATAGAATAATCAATTTAAAATTAATTGATAGTCCAAAGACATATAATTAGAGAATCTAGAAATTGAGCATTGTAATTATTTTCATAGATTCCCTCATGAAAAATGTTTTAAAAATATTAAGTGTATCGGGGAGTTTATTACGTATAAATCCTAAGGTCTCCATCATAGGCTTTAAGATGAATTAATTAATTGTGAGGAAGGAGATTTATCGAATTTCGCACCCACTCCGGGCACTTTTAATTATAGAATTATCTAGAAAAGTCTCCTAACGGATAATTATTAAAGAAATTGTAGTGATATGTTTGTCTCACTCCGAGTGGACGGATATCATAGAACAATTGATTTAAAGATGACTTGATGGTTAAATACTTAACAATAAAATATAATTATAACTATACTTCACTCCGAAGTCCCTGTTATATTTTATTGGACCAAAGTAACCGACTATTTAATTTTATTTTCCAAGACCGCCGAATTGGAATGATAATAAAATTAAAGATGTTTTACATGTCTGTCTATGAAAACTTGTAGTCTGTCTACACTCCGTAGCCTACCGGTTCCTCATAGTGATGGATTGTCAGTTGATTTCAAAATTTGGTTTGAGGGAGCCATATTAAGTGACAATCTAGAGTTCTTAAGGATGCCCTTCTTGTTAGTTTAAGTTTATTTGTTTGATTCTCTAGAAATTAATGATATATTCCTTAGATCCACTTTGTAGACTCATCTTGCTAGGATTAATCGATCTATAATAATATATTAAGTACTGCTTTTCAATTGAGGAATTTAAATATGTATTTTAATTGAGGAAATTCGTGAGTTAATAAATGAAGTGAATTTTTGGAAGAAAATTTAGTTCTTCATTTATTTTCTTAGGACGATTAATTGGTTCGGTGTTATATATTGAATTTTGGTTCAAAATATAGAAACACTACGATGAGCCCATGGCAAGTACAAAATAATATAATAGTGAATTTCTAAGTAACGTGAGAAATTTAGAACTATAATTTTATTTGTAGCCATATTAAAAGTCTCTTGAATACATGCATTATTTATTTGGATTATTGGTTAGTTTTCATGTTCAAAAGACTATACGTCTTTTGACAGTTCGTGAATTCTTGGAAACCAAGATCAGTGGGAAACGAGGATCAATTTAATCCAAAAGAAATCTATTGAATTTTAATATTTTCAATTGAATAAGAAAAGGATCTTTTCTATTGAAATTATTATGGGGAATTCAAATAGAGTTTACTCTGCTCTAAGATCGAAGAAGACACTTTTAGAAGTCATATTCAGTCAATCCTTTAATCGCCAGTTAATAATTAGGCTTCTTGTCACTCACGTGACATCTATAATAGTAGTAACATTTAAGTATGTTCAAATCGAAAGTAGGAATTTATATTTAGAGATTATCATTTTGTGTCTTCCAAATAGAAGAAATTTATTTTTCTTTTATAGGATGGTTTAAAATAAATAGTTTGTTTATTTAATAATGGCTTGGTCATTGTGGAAAATAAACAATTTTATTTAGACAGATTGATTGATAATAAATATATTGATAATCTTTTACACTACTATTCAATGAATAACACTATTAATTAACCTCAATAGAGTATATATATATTCGTATCGCATCCATGGCATGATTATTTGATATTTACAAGAGGTTGGATTTTACTTTAAATAAATTTTGGAGACTGATTTACAATGGGCCTTTACGGTTCATGAAAAGTGAAGGCACTGCCAGTCTAAGAATATTATTTGGTAAGTAAAATGACCATGTGCTCGGTTGATGGGCCTAGTGTAAATAAGATCAAATAATTTTTGGATTTATTTTATTCTATAGTACGTGGACCTACAAATACCCTAGTTAAAGTAGTTTTGAGTAGTTCATCTAATTTATTGATGATATCTCAAGATATAGATATATTCATTATTATGCGACATATATCTGAGGTCTTAAAAAAATTGAAGACCGTGACAGATAAGCATTTGAATAAATATATATATCAAGTCATTTGATATGGCGAAACTTTATGGGTATAAGTTATTGTACATTTTGGTAAACTAAGGATTTGTCCTAGATATGTTTGTACCAAATTGAACCACAATAGAATATAATATAGCGACGAAAATAATTTATACTTATTGAAGACGGTTTAATTTATCGTGATTTATTGAATATTATTTATTTTTCTAATATATACATTTGAGACGGTTATTTATTTAAGAACTTAAGATCTTCTAAGTTAGTATCCAATGACTCTTGCCGAATTAAAGATTGTTTAAACGTATAATCGGGGTATTATTCGGAACTGGAGTCAGTCAGCATTTATGCTTCGGGAGAACACAGTTGATAGAAGATAAGTTAGAAATAAATGTCTCTTGTATGGAATATTAAGAGAAAAATAATAGTTGTCCATTTTGATTCCTAGAGTTAAGAAAACATTGATTTGTATCAATGCTGGATTCTTAAAGGAAGATCATGTTTTGGACAACATAGCCTAATGACGAAGTTTTAGGAAGTTTGACTGTCTTAGTCTTCTAGTATACCCTAAATACGTTAAGAGTTTCGCTTGTGTTCTAGTATAGAAATTCCAATGCCGCTTTGCAGTGGGAGGAATTTAAGTTACTAGTGTTACATTTAGGGTGATTTATCATAGTGGGAGGATTCATAACGAAATCGTAAGATTGTATGTTTATAGAATGTTAGTGATAACAAGATTCTTGATAAACATATAGTTCCTTCCTAGAACTATGAATGAACGCCCATTTCTATAGATGCAAGAAATTGGCTTAGTGCTATAAGAATCCAAAGTGAAAATGATTAGACAGAGAAAAGTGAAAACCTTTTAAAAGGTTAGGCTTAAAGTAAGAAGGTTCTGTCGGAAAGAAATGGATCGACTACGAGGAAACTTTCTAGCTAGTAGCCACACTTTAGTCTATTTCAAATTCCTAAAATCTGTCAGTGCCATGTTTTAATTTGGTAGATGGATGTCAAGATTTCGTATCTCTTGACGAGTGCATTTCACGATGCAAATTAAATGGATTTTATCTTAGTGTCATATGCATTGCTATGAAAACTTAATAAATTCATTTATGAATTTAAGCAAAGTGCGCATATCATGTGATATTTGGATTGATCATAAAATCAATGTTTTGATTTTGATTAGGAATCTAGATATATCACATTTTGTAACGGAAGCGTGGTGAAAGTCTTAAAAGATGTATAAGATAATAATTTCCTTTTAGAAAATGATTTGAAAATTATTTATGTAAGGGTATTGTTTCTCGAGTCAAATCAATATGGATAACTTGAGTGAAACTAGTTATGTCGTATGGATCATTTTATAGGATCTATGAAATAGGACATTAAGTTTTCACAGACAAGTTATATTGATTTAAATACTTGCCAAATTTAGCATGTACAAATTCCAAGGAAAGGATTGTTTCTTTCAGTCACGGAGTCACTCTATCGAGAAATTAGTGTCTTTGAACAAGTAATTTGATAGAGATGTTGAAGGCAGATCCTTATTGTAAAGGAAGCCTTACATATGCTATAGTAAATAATTAAATTCAAGGTTTGCTTGCATCTTGCATAGTTAGCAAATGTGAATTTATTTAAGGCTAGTATGCTAGACTGTGGTAAAGTATATTCTTAAGTATTCAAGGATACAAGATTATATACTAGTTTACTAGGCGGATAGTCTTGGTACGATTCAATAATTAACGGTCGAGCATAGTAATTTTTCTATAGCATGTTATCACTGTGGGAGATTTATTTTCCTAAGGAAGTGAAAACGTATAGTGGGAGGTTTATGCAATTTTGCGATTTCATATTCTGCTAGATATACAATATATGCTTTTACATCGGATGATAGCCTTGTGGATTTGTTCTATGGATGGGTTAGAGATGTTGAGCTGCGAGTCTTTGAGTCTAAGTGGGAGATTGTTAGGATAGTAGACTAAAAGTCTCGCTTTTAGCTTCATAATTTTATTATTGAATTAATAAAATAATTTATTATCATTTTATGAGAATCTGCACTAGGGTACTCAATGCATTTAATTGATTGGTTGTCAATTAATTAAAAGCATAAGTTTAATATTCTAATAGTATTCGAGATGGTGTGCTACGGCGCACAGAAAGATCATTTCGAAAGTTCGTTTAGAATATAAAGATAAACGTTCACAATCTAGATGGAAATGAACTAACCATTGGTAAAAGATTGTAGCACAATATTTAAGTGATTGGTCTTGATCACAGTAAACAGAGAATAACTTTTGTAGTTATTGTTTTGACTTATTGTGCTAGCACACCCGACATGTGTTGAACCGGACAAAGTGAAATAATTGTTTCATCACTGTTCATAAATGAAACTGTATTATTTCTAGTTGACAGTATATTACTTACTCTCTTAATCCCTAGATAATTAACGTACACATTTAATTGATGATCTCTACTTTGATGTCACAATGGGAGAGATTCCTATATTGAGTCAAATGGCCCCCGGTGCGTTGGGTAGAGACATTAAGAATTAATAGGTGGAAATTAATTATCGAAATGAATCCACATCTCTGAAATATGGGATTGATAATAACCCTTGAGTAGCTTATAAGATTTGTTTATGCCAAGTCCTGGCCAGGTGGATTTCGTATCCGGCATACTCAAATAAGTTAGGCGAGTAAGACTCATGAAAAGAAACCATTTAATTTATTTAGCAGTGAATAAATTATTTGGTGGTTATAAGATATCTTAATGTGGGGGGAATCAAAGTAATGATCGACCGGAGCTCGAATGTAATATTTGAGAATATAAACGGGAGTTCAATAATTATTTCGTAGTGGAAAATAAATAATTATTTAATGATTAATTAAATGAATTCTTTTAAGAGTTTGGATTTAATTAATTATTAGTTGCCTGATTTATATTTTCTCCTTTAGTCCCTATTGTAGCCCGTTGGATTTTCTAATTAATCGAGAAAATAAAGTTCATCCAATATTATATATTGGAATTAATATAGCCGAAAATTAAGTTCCCATAGGACTGCAATTTTCGACTATATAGAGTTATAGAAGGAGTGGGATTTGTTTCCATGTAATCCTCTCTATGTGGGACTCTAATTCCTTGTGCTATATATAATAGAGATTAGGTTGATGAGAGATAATAACTCCGAGACGCCTATTTCACGTTGGAGAGAAATATTTTTTCTCTTCTTCTTTTCTCTCTAAATTCTCGATTATAGGTTTAGATTTCTTCAAGTACAAGTCCACCCTTGTAGAAGAATTATTAATTCGGGATAAACAATAGAAGATTACAGGTTTTTAGAGCAAACCATAAATCCCGAATTTTCTGAGCAGTCCTGCGAAGAAATTCACCATAAATCAACCGTTAGTCGGATAGGCTCGAAATTTATACAGTAGCTTCCTAACCCTTAGATCTATAATTTTTTAGAAGGGTTTATTGATCGGATCAACGGTCGCGGAGATATAGGTGAAGGAAGATGACTGGAAATTTCTGGACAACAGCTTTTACGAAGGTTGAAGGCTTGACGTGGATCCTCGTTCGTGCGCCGAAGATAGAAACGAATCTGCTCGCGAAAACTGTAAGTTGCTAGATTAGATTTATTCCGCTTTAAACGAATCTAATCAAAGCATGTTAATAAAATTAAAACCGGCTAATCTAGAACCTCTTGCGAATTTTCATTGAATCCTGGGCTTCACATCCCAACAAGAGGGTGCAAAGTGCCAAGGAGTTTGTAATTGTAGGGTGCAAAGTGCTATTTTTTTCAATTTAAGGGTGCAAAGTGTCAAACTCATGTAATTCAAGAGTGCAAAGTGTCAATTACCCGTAATCCCTAAAAAAATACTTATTGCACTCGCCATAATATTATCGAATTAGTATTTCCGAGCTCTGTTTTATTATATATTTATTTTCCCGACATTAAGATGTTATATCTCTAGAATTAAATAGAATGAAGAAATATTATTTGGATCACCACAGGCAACGTATTTGAAAGATAATCTAGCTGTTTTGTGGGCTCCACAAATCCTTTTTCGACGAACATGTTAAGCAGTGAAAAACTCAAAAGATGTGAAAGTAGACACGAACTGGTTCCGGGCCCAAACTGCCAGATCTAGGTCGAAGAAATATGGAACCAGAACCGAACCGGTCAATAGGCGGCTGGGTTTTGGCACTCCGATTTTCGCCGGTTTTAGGTAAAACCGGATTTTTTTTTTTTTTTGTTCTTATTTTTGGCAAAACATTGTAATAAACCAAAATAATGTAAATGAAAGTTCGTGAGCTGAATCAATTCAATTCTTACGATTTGATTCTTACAAATTTTACGAATTAAATTGTATTATTTTTTATTAGAAAATTGAATTAAAATGGTATTAGACTTTAATTATAATAGTTAATTCGATTAATACGTTATTGTCAGTAGTTGACTTAATCAATTCAAATATTTGAATAATGTTTACGAACTGAAAGGACTTGAGTTTCATCGATTCAAATCATACGATTTTTTTATTTCCATGATTTACGATTTGATTTTACGATTTTTACGAATTAATTTTTTTTAATGATAAAATTGATTTAAAAAAATATTACACTTTAATAATTATTTCGCTTAATACTGATGCAAAATTGGTCTCTATTAGGGGTGGAAATCGGACGGATCGGATCGGATTTGGGTGTTTCGGAAAATTTCCGATTTTTTTCGGAAGGCTAAAATGCCTTCCGATTCCGATTCCGATTTTTTCGGAATTCAAGAATCGATTCCGATTCCGATTTTTTCGGAAATTTCGGAAAATCGGATTTTTTCGGAATCCTTCATTTTCGGATTTTTCGGAATTTCCGGATTTAAAAAAGAAAAAAAATGAAAACAGAATAAAGGGCAGCGGGGCTGGTGCTCGTCGAGAGAACGAGAGCGGCGTGGCTGGAGCTCGATGGAGAGAACGAGGGCGGCGGGGCTGGTGCTCAGCGGAGAGAACGAGGGCGGCGGGGCTGGTGCTCGGCGGAGAGAACGAGGGCGGTGGGGCTGGTTTTCGGTGGAGAGAAAGAGGGCGGCGCTGCCGGTGCAAAAGGTGGAGAGAATGACGAGGGCAGCGCAGCGCTGGTGCTCGACGGAGAGGAAGAGGGCGGCGCTGGTGCTGACGGAGAGAAGAGGAGGCGCGGGTGGTGGTTGACGGAGAATTGAGGGTGGTGTTGGTGGGAGAAAAGCAAAAGGCAGAGAGAAGATAGTGGGGAGCGGCGTGAGGACTGGGGTGAGAATGAGAGAGTAACTTCAATTAGGGTTAGAATTTACATTTTAATTGTTTAGAAAATAAAGTAATAAATAATAATATATTTGTCCACTTTACTTGTTACTGTGTGTGAATATATATATTATAATAATAATCGGAAATATTTGGAAATATTCGGAAATAATCGGAAATAATTGGAAATAATTTCGGATCGGAATTCGGAAATTCCGAAATTCTGTTATGTATTTCCGATTCCGATCCGATTTTTTTCGGAAATTTCGGAATTCGGAATTTCAGAATTCGAAATTGAAAAAATCCTTCCAAAATCGGAATTTTTCGGATCAGATTCGGCGGAAATCGGAAATTTTGTTCCGATTTCCACCCCTAGTCTCTATAGATCAGTCAACTTGGAAAAATCACATGCATGTCGTGATTCCAAAAGAATTAAATTTTGCTTTATACATAGTTAGAAATCTCTGGAACTCTAGTTTAATTTCCAACACGAGAAACTGTGTATAAAGCAAAGGTTTGAGGAAGTGGTTTTGCTCGATTTTCTAGAGTCCGCTAACTGCACTCAGGAAAATTAACGGCTTTGTGTCTTTTGGTATTTTTAAGTGTTTAATTATTTTAGTCAAGGTTCTAAAAGGCGATTATCGGGTTTGTGGCGGTTAGGGACCGCGACACGATAAATCAGCGCGGCGGTGATTTATCGAAGATAAATCGGAAATAAATCGGTTTTTAAACTTAATGTTATATTTTTCTAAATATTATTTGTAAATACTTAAAATATATATAAAAGAATATTTAAACATAATTATATCCTATCATTCATATGTTATATATAATTCTAATTACTCAATAAATAACAAAAATTTAAAAATAATAAGATAGTAATATAATAATACAAATACTACGCAAATCTTTTGCATCAACAATTTATATAAACATAACAAAGCATAAACTCATGTTTTGGGTTATCGTTAAGTTCTTCTTACTTGCCAGTTACAAGTTGCGGGGTAGTACTTGGTTTGATTTTGGAAGTTGAAAGAATTGAAAAAAACAAAAAAAAAAACCTATTTTCATTTTGATTTAAATTAAAAAAAATAAAAAAAATAAAAAAAAATGATTTATTGACTGATATATCGGTTTCACCCGCCAAAAACCGCCGCAAACCGCCACGCCGTAAAAAAACCGATATTCCAAACCGCTTCAACAAAATCGTAAAGGATTATAATCGATACCGATATGGCGGTCGATATATCGGATGCCACAACCGCTATTTAGAACACTGATTTTAGTAGTCTAATTTCGAATTATCATTATTTTTATAAGATAATAAGGCCATCTTTTATGTATGTCATGAATCAAAAATCAAGTTTGTTTGTTTTCTAGAATAAGAAGTTGAGAAGTCATTCAAAGTTGTAATTTCATATGTTTTGAAGGGATATTCCAAAAATCTTATATAAACCCCCTTCGATGAATAAAATGGGAGATGAATGTTTAAGTTCAAAAATATTTTGCAAGTTAATTTCATTGAGAATGACTTGGCTGCGTTGATTGATTCCGCGCGATTACTAGCGTTGAGTGATTTCACTGCCGCCGGTTGAGTGATTCCCTGTCATCTATCTTATTCTATTTTTTTTTTTGTTGCGGGTTTCAGCCTGCATCAAATATGTTACTATCAATAGTTAAGCGTAATCAATTTAAATCTTTGAATAATGTTTACAAATTGAAAGGATTTTTACAAATTAAATTTTATTATTTTTATGCTAAAATTCAATTAAAAATGTATTGAGATTCAATTATAAATCGTTAACTCGAGTAATATGTTCTTGTGAATATTTTAAATTTTACGATTCAAATTCGATTATAAATAGCTTAATCGATTCAATCTTAGGATGACAATTGATAATTTATTCCACATTATTTATATTAGTATTATAATCATTTTACCTTGTTGTTTTAATATAAACATATTGTTAGATAATTAACAATAAATTGATGTGACCCCGTGGCCAGTGGTATTCTTGTATTCCATTTCTTAGGTTCACCCTAATCCAATGCATTTTTGGGGGCATTTCCACAAACTAAATAAACCGGTTGCCGGTTCGTCGGGTGAAACCGACGAGTTTACCCGTTGGTTATGTCCTCCGTATATCATAAACAAGAACCGGTCCGTAATGTCCAGGTGCGGGCCGAGTACGTGCCCCTAGTTTCCATGTCCGTTCCGGTACGATTCCCGGCCCGAACAAGTTTTTGGTTCATGGCCGGTTCGTTGGATCTAGTTCGCCGGGTCAAATCAATGGCTCCGTACATCATATACTGGAACCGGCCATGGTACGGGCTTCTGGTCTCCGTGTAGGTTCAGGATGTCTTGATCACATAGTGTTCCAACCGATGCACCCTACCAACGTGGTTTCCTGCAATCATACTGACACCAACAATGCCATCATTGGAGTTAACAGACGACGTTTGAACTTGGTTGCAACCACCGTGTATCGTATTGGTATCTAATTCTTCTTACTCGAAGATTAAATTGTTACAGAAAGTCCGTATTTGATTTCTTAATAATATTTCCTAAGACAATGAAAAATACTCTTATAAATTTTCAAGAAAATCACATTCACTAATTTGAAAAATGCTAATCATCAACTCCTACTAATAGAAAATCAGTGCCAATTATTCCAATGACATAAAAAAAAAAAAAATCAGCCAAAAAAAAAAAAAAAAAGAAATGCATAAATACTTATCCAAGAAAAAGCTCTGGTAAATATCAAACTGCACTGCTAAGCTTTAATCGTCTTGGTCTTGACACCAGCCGGGAAATAGAGACTATTCCGATATGGAATGTATCTACCGCAATGTACAGCAAAGACTTCAAACTCTTTGACCGTCTTGTCGTCGGTAGGGCTATAGCATACAAATCTTATACTCTGTTCTTTTATGACAACATTATTTTCCGCCACATCAATGCCCTTTTCCTTTATCCAGATATTAAAACTTTTCTCTTCTTTGTTGTACTTGTAGCAGTACAAACATAGGCTTCCTCTCAAACAAGTCATGTTAATTAAAATAAATTCGTTACAATTACTTAGTTGTTCGGGCTTTTGCAACCTCTTGATCTCGTCGGTTCTTGGATCGAAATACAATAATTGTCTACCTGAAATATTTGTGCTCTGGACGCCCAAAATCCAATAGATAGCTCCATCAACGAAGATACCTGAATCTGTGAAACCAATGTCGTGGCATTTTGCTCCTAATTTCTTTTCCGTCCAAGAATCGTTATTACACGAATAAATTGCATACTTCGTTACAAAAATAAAGACAACCTTGAAATCGCCGGCTATTTTGTCATAACAAATCCCATGATCAACTACGTAATATTCACTAAAATCATATGGTGTTTCGATATACCTCTGCCAACGAGTTGATGGATTCCACAGTGCGTATTTGTCGAATTTGTTCCAACCGGAGAGTCTTCTGGCCAAGAGTAGCACGCCATTACATTCGCGTAAGATTAAGTTGTAGCCATTGGGAATATTCTCCTCGAATATTCCTCCGGCGTGGAATTTTCCACGTTCGAATTTGACCAGAGGAAACCCTCTATCAGTACTATTTGGATACTTACTTAGGAAGAGGTTATTATTAGGAGAGCTATTCGAGGAATGGAGATGATTTTGGATGAATAAAGGATCGGAGATTATAATATTCCATGACTTTGATACTGTTTTGAATCGAAGAAGAGATTTAACTGATGATAATTTTGATAGGATAATTTCGATGATCTCCGATGGAATATTTGATGATGATGTTTTCGCTAATTTTCTTGCCATGTCTTTTTTTTCCCGACAATTTGGTACTCTAGGAGGCGGAGCTTTTTTGAGCGGAAGAAATAGATAGAGCTAGGGTTTGATTAGGCAACAAAGTCTTCTCAAATGCGATCATGTTGTCTGTCCCCATAAAAAAATAATATAAATTAATTTGATGGATATTTAAATTTAATTTATATATTCAAGTTTAAAATAAAGAAAATAATTATATTTTCATCAATGTTTTGAAAACCGGTCCAGACATCCACCCGGCCAAGTTAATTTTTTTCTTTTATATGATTATTTTATTAATTAAATACCATAAATATATATTATTTATATATTTTTTATATTTCCTTCTCCACTTACTCACTTTTTTTAATGAAAAAAATAATTTAAAATTACATTTTTCTCTCACTTTTCTCTCTCCTCATCTCTCTCTTCTTTGTTCTTTCTTCCATCTGCTTTTTCCTCTTCACGCAGGTCTCCCACCCATGTCCAAACTGATGCCTTCCTGTTCTTCCCTTTCTTCTTCTCCTTCTATTTGTTCCTTTTCTCTCATTTTCCACACATACTGAGATTTTTATCCAATTTTTTTTTTCATACTTTTCTTTATTTTCATTTTCACCTCCTCCTTTCTTTTCTCCAGTCACATATGCCCCAAATCCGATTAGATCCGTTCACCCACAACCGTTTCCGGTAAGGTCCAGTCACCCACGACCATCATCAGCGCAGATCCGGCCATGAAATTTATCATCAACGCAGATCCGGCCATGAAATTTTTTTATAGCTAAAACCCGGTTCTTGGACCGGTTTCCGGGTTTTCCGGTTCATACCGGTACCCGAATTTCGGTAATTGACCCGGTTTTTTGGCGATTTTGGAGTTTCACCGCTAACCGGACCGGACATGGCGACGGTTCGCGGTTAAACCGGTCGGACCGGCCGGTCCGGTCGGTTTTCAAAACATTGATTTTTATTGTGGTTTCTTCATATACTTTACTTTTAAGAAAGAAAAATATTTTTTTTTGGATTTTTGTGCATAAGTCCCCAACCAAGCATCTTTATTATTCTAGGTTTATGTACTATATCGATTTCACCAGTAAGTTCATCCCTTCAATATTTATTATAAATAAATGAAACATTATGTATATGACAATACTACCCCCAACCCTTTATATCCAATTCTTAATTGTAACCCCCAAGTGAATCAATTTTGTCCACAAAATTTTAATTTTGATCACAAAAATCCAATTTTGACTACAAAAATTCAATTGACTTTTTTTAAAACAAATTTCTTTTTACCGCTGGATTCCGGCGTGACTTTTTGATTTTTTTTTCTTCCGGATTTTTTCGCCGGTCTCCAGCGTTGACTTTTTTTTTTTATGTCTGCTGCTAAACATTGACCGTAATTGTGCTTTCACTGACAGTAAATTAACGTAATTATACTATCAATGACAGTTAATTAATGTAATTGTACTGCCGTTGACAATACATTTATGTAATTGTTCTGCCGTTGACAGTAAATTAACGTAATGTTATTGTTTTTTTAATTTTTATTTTTTTTTTATTTTGTTTGATTTGTTGACAAGTCAATGTAATTAAATAACTGTCGTTGACAGTAAAATAATTGTAAACACAATAATATTAGTGTTAACAACATCAATATTATTATTTTTTTGGGTTTTTTGTTTTGTTTGAGTTATTCACGGAGTAACGTAATAATATTACTGTCTATTATTGTAATATTAGTGTAAACACAATAATATTATTGTGGTTGACGGTAATATTACTGTTGTCATAGTAATATTGCTTTCAACCACATCAATATTATTATTTTTTTTGGATTTTTTTGTTTGTTTGAGTTATTCACGGAGTAACGTAATAATAGTACTGTCTATTATTGTAATATTACTATGGTTGACGGTAATATTATTGTTGTTATAGTAATATTACTATGACTCGCAGTAATATTAGTTATTTTGGTTTTTTATTATGTTTACATTTGTTGAACGGTCAACATAGTAATATTACTAACTTACAACTGACAAAACAAAACAAGCAAACCAATCAATTTTTATATTGTAACTGACAAAACGAACATGCACCCAAGAAAAACAAATATCCCCTCAGTTGTGTATGCTACATGGAACCCATTTACGAAATGTACCTTAGAGAAATTCATCTTAACATGAATTCGGTTTCGCGACGATCGTACTGAAATGATATATGAAAATTTAGCAATTAAATAAGAATAACATATCTAAGGGAAAATAGACATACTAAAACAAAATGAACAAAAGAAACAAATTCAAATTTCAATTTCAGAGATTTACTGGACCACGATGTACTTCAAAGGAGAGCCAAGTCCAAGACAACCTGTCGTTGGTTGCTTATAAATTCTGAAAATGCACAAAAGAACATCATGAATAAATGACATATTACATTGACAAATTAGATGCTAAAACGACATCAAAGAATAATTATCTCTGGACTTCCTCGAAAATAGACGAGGATACTAATTTTGCAATTAACAGAACCCTAAATTGGATTAGGAGCTCTAAATAAACATCAATCTCCTTAATTTAATTTTGAGACCAAAATCAAATTTAGGGTTTCTTTAATAATATTCCTAACTTACAACTGGAGACTGATAATGGGGAACACAAAAGAACGGTTGATAAAAGGAGAAACAAGAGATCGAAAGAGAGATGGGGGAGGGAGATAGACTTTACCTGAACGAATACAAGGCGTGACGGTGGCGGATGCGATTAGTAAAGGCCGCCATTAGCAGTGGTTGAGGTGAGAGAACGAAATCGAAGGTTAGAGAGAGAGAGATTGTATGTCGATAAGAGAGAATACTGAGAAAATATGAGAAGAAAAATGAAAGGATCCGGAAAATTATAAGGGCATAAATTTACTTCTATTTGTATAATAATAATAAATTTTAGTTATTAATTGTTATAAAATAGGCTAACGCGCTATTACTATTACTAACGCACAACAGTTGTGACGGATAGATTTTATTTCTAACGGTTATATTCGGTTACAAATTACTAACGAATATAACTGTTAGAAATTAAAAACTAGTGCCGTTAGAAATGTCCATTTTGGTGTAGTGCACTCCACCGCCTCATTTCTCATTGACGCCGCCGAGGAGTCGTTGCTGATGCCGGAGGTGGGGCTGAGGAATTAAGATTCCGGCAGAGGGGTTTAAGATCGACCCCACAAGTAACCAGCTCTTGATCTCGCCTCCAAAACATTCCATTCCACTCTCTGCGTCACAGAATGGTCTAATTTCTCAACCCCCAAATGTCTCGCCGATCATCGATTTGAAATGGGGGAAATACGCCACCGGGATTCGCTCAAGAAGAAGCGTCTTTGGTTGGGCACGAGAATAAGCTAATTAGAGCCAAATGGGGATCCGATTGGATTCAATGCATGGTTCGCCGGAACGACGTCAGGATGGAATGGTGCCCTCCGTTCCGGAATCCGTAACCATAACATTTTTTTCACCGTGACTCACCGGAACGCCAAGAAAACGACGGGATAGGCGAGACGGAGCCTCCGCGACGCGGTAGGAACGACGTTGGAACAGTAAAAGAATTGAAAAAAAAAACCAATTTGACAAAAAAAACATAAAAGAAAAAAAGGAAATAATAAGATGGTGGTGGCCACGTTGGAGGATGGAGATTCCCCCTGAATCACGGATGTTTGGCATCACTCTTCAATTATAACTTACACAATTTCAGCTCGGTATTCTACATGGTATTAATATTGCTTGTATTTTCATAATGTTCTTTGTAAAATTTATTTTTGAAATATATTGTATTTTTTTAGCAATTTAATCAAAATGTATCCATTCCGGCAGCGACGTTGCAACGAAACTAGAACGGCAATGTCCACGACAATGCATTGTTCCGTTCCGGCGAACCATGACCCTGTTTTCTTCATCTTCTTACAAACCCTCCAAAAAATCTCAAATAAAAATAAAAATCAAAGCCTCACAAAACTTATAAAATGTAGTCGCATGACAACAAATGGTAGTTTTGCATGGAAGCATAATCCATAAACGTATGTATTGAGCTTGTAAGTCGATTTTGATTTTTTTTTTGAAACCCCCTAACAATTTTCGATACATATAGGTCGAATTTTTGGTCAATTTTAAACACCATCTTGTCGAAAATTTTATTTAAGAAAAAAATAAAAAATACGACACATACATGTCGAATTTCATTTTTTTCTTTTTTAAATAAAATTTTCGACAAGTTGGTGTCGAAAATTGACAAAAAATTCGACATGTAGTATGTGTCGAAAACTATAGGCAAGTTAAAAAAAATAATCAAAATCGACTTTAAGCTCAAACAAGACATGGATACATGCCTTAATAATGGGTTCTCCTTGGTCGTAAACTACCATTTTGTTGTCATTTGACTCCATTTTGCAAGTTGTGTTAGGTTTTGATTTCGTTAGTTTTAAATTTTTTAGGAGGGTTTGTTGTGAGGAAGAAGAAGGAGGAGGTTGAGGGGTTTGTGAATAAGGAGAGGGGTTTAAGAGATTTTGTGTGTTTATCGTTACCTATTTATTATCTAATTTTTATTTTGGTGGCATTGAAGTAAGAAAATTTTAGTAATATTTTTAGCTGTCCTACTTTTTTAATTAAGGCGTTGCCCTCTAACCCCTAAAAAATTAAGTTATTCCTCTACCAATATCCTACACTCGCCACTCTGATACGAAACGTAAGAAAACTCAAAAGAAATATTAGTTTGCATAATAAAACCCTAGCTCAAGGTGGCTATTTAAAGATAGTAAAAGCCTATAATCCTAATGTAACCGAAAAACCTACAAACCGAACCGAAAACAGAAAAAACCGAACCGATATGTATATGCACCGTCCCGACTTAAAACCGCATATACGATAATTTTTTTTGAAAACCCAAAAAAGTCGATTTTTTTTTTGTTTTTTTTTTGTTGGAGTTATACGGTGAGTTTGGATAAAAAGAAAAAAAAAGGCGAAACGAAAGGGGTAAAATAGAAAATCAGAGGTGTTCCAAATTCCAATAGTGAAAAAATTGCCTTCAAAAATAAAATTCGAATGACTTTTAAAGAACAAAGCCCTAGCCACATATATCACTCATCCTCTCTGCACAGTAAACGAAAGAAAAAAGAAAAAGAAATGGCGACAAAATCTGTGAAGAAATCATCATCATGATCAAATATTCCTCGGGAGATAATCGAAATTATACTGTCAAAATTACCATCAATTAAATCTCTTCTTCGATTCAAAGCAGTTTCAAAGCCATGGAATACTATAATCTCCGATCCTTTATTCATTCAAAATCATCTCCATTCCTCGAATAACTCTCCGAATAATAATCTCTTCATTAATTCGTATATAAGAAATAATGAACATCGGGGGTTTCCTTTGGTTAAATTCGAAGGTGGAAAAGTCCGCGCCGGAGAAGTATTCGTGGAGAATATTCCCAACGGCTACAACAGAATATTATGCGAATGCAACGGCGTGCTACTCTTGACAAACCTCTACGACATGTGCAAATACGATAGATACGCGCTGTGGAATCCATCAACTCGTCGTGCGACGTTCCTCATAAACCAACGCGACTTGAACGAAGGTTATATAGTGGATTACAGGATTTGTTATGACCAAACAACGAGCGATTTCAAGGTTATCTTTATTTTCCTAACGAAATACGCAATTTATTCGTGTAACAACAATTCTTGGACGAAGAAACTCGGTAGCAAATACCATACCATGGGGGGTACGGGTTCGGGTGTATTCGTCGATGGAGCTACCTACTGGATTTTGGGCGACAACACGAATTGTTCAGGTAGGCAATTAGTGTATTTCGATCCAAGTACCGACGAGCTCAAGGTTTTGCAAAGGCCGGAACAAGTAAGTAATCATGACAAGTATATTTTAGTTAACATGGGTTGTTTGAGCGGGCGCGTTTGTTTGTACTGTTACAACAGAGTAACGAAAAGTGTTCAAATGTGGATTAAGAATAGTACTACTAATTACTGGAAGGAGTTTATAACCGTTGAGAATTTTAACCCTCCGTATTGTTGGTCTATTCCAATATTTTTCGTGGAAAATAAGGTTGTCGTTCAAATAAGGAATAAGAAATGTGCATTTTATAGCCCTAATGAGAAGACGGTGATGCGATCTCTTGAGTATCATAAATATTTCCTACGAAACGTAAGATCTATTATTTATTATTTCTCTCTGCATAATAAAACCCTAGCACAAGACGACTATTTAAATATAAGAAAACCCTATAATCCTAATTTAACTAGAAAAGATAATTACCTAAACTAATAAAATACTTAATAATTCTCCTAACCTATTCTAATTAATTAATAAACATAACAAACTATTCTAATTAATTAATAATAAAAATACTAACTATCTAATAATTAAACGATATATATTAATATATCGTATCAAACCACCCCTCTTGAAATGAACCTTGTCCTCAAGGTTCGAGTCAATTGGTCCCTCTCCTTTGCGTTTCCACCTATGTTTGACTTCATCGATTTGTTCATCGACTTGTGTCCGAATTAACTCCAAAAAACACGATGAAAAATCGAGCTCTTTTCCAAAGATGAACCTATCTGACCGACTTAAATTTCTCAATCTCTTTCCCGACAAATCGACCTTCTCAATTGCCTTTTCATATTTTATCTCCTTCACAATCAATATCATGCTTTTATTTTTCTCAGTCGTCTTTACAGATCCGGCCTCATTCAAAGTCACCAAATCTTGTTCGTCTCCTTTCTTTTGCACACCATGGAAATCTCCCAATATCCACTGTAGTTCTTCATTCTCTTCCTTAGTTAATTCCTCGTCTTCGACCCAAATCACCTCAAGTGAATCCGATAATTCATCTTTCGGCGAACTCACAAAAAATTGGGGTTCTTTGAAAAAATCACCGTCGTCCTCTTCCTCTTCCTTTTGCGGTAGGCTTGGCATTGGCGGCGGCGGTGGATCTTCGAAAAAGTTATCGTCGTCCTCGTCCTCTTCCTCCGGCGATAGGCTTGGCGACGGGGGTAGTGGTGTTGTTGGTTGGCGGTGGCGGTCTCTTCGGCTCTTATGTTGGCGCCGTCCTTGACTTTGTTCGAGCATCTTTTGGAGACCAATCCGTATCTCCTCCACGGATTTTTCCAATCGCTCTAAACGTTTTCTCTCGGACGACATAATTTCGCAAAGTGTTGATGTAATCTCAACTTTGCTCCAGCGTAGCTTTGATATAATCTCTGCCTTGCTAACGAAGCGTTGGTGTTAATCGCAACTTCGCTCTGATACCAATTGATGCGATCTCTTGAGTATCATAAATATTTCCTACGAAACGTAAGATCTATTATTTATTATTTCTCTCTGCATAATAAAACCCTAGCACAAGACGACTATTTAAATATAAGAAAACCCTATAATCCTAATTTAACTAGAAAAGATAATTACCTAAACTAATAAAATAATTAATAATTCCCCTAACCTAAACACACGGCTATGTATATAATAAACATAACAAACTATTCTAATTAATTAATAATAAAAATACTAACTATCTAATAATTAAACGATATATATTAATATATCGTATCAGCCGGTTGAAGAGTGCATTGTAAAGATTGATGTGTATTGCGGTAGAGTCATCCCATATCGGAATAGTCTCTATTTCCCGGCGACCATTAAAGCTTAGCATTAGCAGTCCAGGTTAATATTTACTTGAGCTTTTTCTTAGATACTGTATTTATGCATTTAGGTAATTTGATATTATATGTTAGATGGATGCAGACACTGTTTTTTTTTTTTCCTTTTTTTTTGTTACTCGGAGTTGATTGACATTTTCAATAATCCCAATATATTTTTTTTCTTTTTCGTAGTGCCAAATTATCACATCCTCCCTGGAGAATCTGCCAAGCGTAGGAGTGAAAGTCGGAACATAATTTCAATTTTCCCCCGATTTTGATCTGAATTTTTTTAATTTTGGAGCACTTATTATTATTTTTTTTGTATCATTCCGATTTCCGAAAATTCCTATTTCCAATTTTTCGGGATATTTTTTGGATTGGAATTCGAAGGAATTTTCAATCCAATTTTAATTTTCGGATAAAATTACTAATTTTTTTATTTATTCTTCTACTACATTTATATACAATTACTAAAGATAGCCTAAAACGGCAAAAAGGAGATTAGCGTAAATGATCAGCTTACTAAACACCAAAAGGAACAAGGCGACTCCGACTCCATATGACGGAGTGAAAACTTTTGAGAATTCGTGGAAAATAAGATTGTAATATAAATTTTCTTCTTTTTCTTCTGTTTTTACCCTAAGAAATTCTTTTTTTTTTGTTTGCTGGTGATTTGTGTTCGATGTTAATTGACTTATTTCATTTTGAGGTGTGTGAGATTTTGTAAGTTGTTATCGAAATTATTTTGCTCGGGATAATTAGTGTGTGATCTTTAATATATTTATTATTGTGAAGAAAACTTGAATTTCATGAAGAAACTGATCAGTGAATGAGTACAAAGTTCAATATACTACCATTTAATTTGCTTCCCAAAAACATGTGACGAGCTTCGAAATAGCTAAGCTTCAATATATATCTTTTTGATATTACTAGGAAGGTGGGCGTGCGTGTACTCACAGAATCTCAGTTATGCTAATTTTTACCTCTTCATCGACCATTTCTCAGTGTTCTAAAAATCGGCCGAGGCGGAGGCGGTCCAAAACCTTTAGGATTTTGGTGTAGAGGTTTGAAAAATCAGGCGGTTTGAGGTGGTTTGAGGCGGTCCGAGGCGGTCTGAGGCGGTCCGAGGCGGTCAAACCTTTAAGGCGGGTCAAACTTTCGTAGCAAAAATCGGCAAAAAATGGGTCAAAAATCGGTTTTTTTTTTTTATAAATCAAACTAAAAGTTGGGATTTTAATAAAAAAATATGAGTTTATGCTTTATTTTTTTTATGTTAATTATTATTGTTAAAGAACTAATGATATATGCCAAGAATGTATGTAAATTCAAAAAAATTGTCTTTTTATTTATATTTTATAAGGATATTTATGTATTATAATCTTATTATTATTAAACTTTTATTATGTTATTAGAATATATACATGATGGAGATATAACTATGTTTAAAATTTTTTTTATCTATGTTTTGAGTATATTTATATATAATATCTACAAATATATTATATTAAATTTAAAAAACCGATTTATTTCCGATTTTACATCCTTACCATTTCTTCTTCAATTTCGTCAACATCTACATCCATATCATCCACCAAGTTGAGTGGTTGAACAACAAACTTAGTATCTCGTGACAATATAATGGGTGGAACTTCTTCTGTTCTCCTATAATAATTATCTTGCCTCTCAAAATATTCCGCGATCCGAACTAACTTTTGAGTCACCTAGAGTGTAAAATTTATACAATTTCATCATATCACGAATTGGAGCATTTAATTTTTTCAATTGCCGCAAAATTTTCTTATTATATACTATATAAGTACTACTATTATACCCTTGTGTTATCTCTAATTCGCAAATACCCCTGTGAAAAAGAAAAAAAAAAACTTACCAACACCCCTTTTTGTTAACAAAGTCAGGGCATCGAGACCCCTGGAGGCAAATCGTGTCACTCACTCGCGAGTTGTGCAATTTTTTATGGTTATTTTTGGGGTGAAATGTCATAAACACCCCTTTATATATAAAAAGAAACTTGTTGGTTAAATTATGAATAACCTAAATCTATAGGACCAAATTATAATTTCAAGAATTGCAATAGTATCCATTTGAACTTTCGATAGAATCCATCGTTTTTCTTTAGTTTCATTCATGTGGGAGATTGTTGGAAATTTTATTTATTAAAATAGAATTATTTTTTGAATGAAAATTAAAAAAGGTTTTTAGGCACCTATTTGATCAAATATGTGTGACAATATATGAAGAGGTGTGGCCACACCTTTTCATTTGTTTAATTTCCTACGGGTCGTGTTCATTACTCACAACCATTGAAAAACCTATAAATAAAAAGCTCCACATGTTTGATTATAATAACATAAAAATTAATTCAATTCCATAATTTTGTTCTATGGAATTCTTCTTTCTTTAGCCCGGAAATATTCTTCGTAGAATATTTTCTTATGTATTCGATTCGAGAGTTTGAGACACAAAGTAACGTTCGGTTGTACTC
Source organism: Erythranthe guttata (assembly GCF_000504015.1). Next base: position 469,896 of record NW_012194986.1, read on the forward strand.
GGGATTTTGAGTGCTCATATGCCGAGGTAGCCGTTGTATCTTGGGAGACCATTGTCAAATAACCGTAAGCACCGTAGCGGGGCAAATATCGTCTTAACGAAAGAATTTTCTCGCATCGGCTAATCTTTTCGTATTTTCACTAATTAATTTGTTCGACAATTTTACTAAATTCACTACCGGTTTTATATACCGGGAACAACACCCCTCTCCCCCACACTCGTATGATTGTGCCTCCTACGAGCACAACCTGGCCACCTTGAAAGCCAAATTATATTCTTCCACCTGCCCACAAAACTAAACCCTCACCCCTGCCACCCCACGAATACATCGACGAGTCTTTCAACTTTGTGTGTTTCACGTCTTTACTAACTTCTTCGGATTGGAGTTTGGAATACGCTACAATCTATGGTCGGAAAAGAGCATATTCCAGGCGGAGAATGAAATTTCGATATAATCAGTGGTGCAACAAAACAGAAAAACCTGAAACCCGAAAAAGCCCTTCCACTAATTTTGCAAAACAACGCCTTTTGTTTTTTTTAAAATAACTCTCCTCGCAAAGCAAACCTGGTGTTCAATTAAATTCCTAATGAAACTAGCTTAGCCGCGCAATAACTCTAATCACCAATATCCTTTTTGTTTTGTTTTTTGCATAATTGCAAAAACCCCTTTTCCTTTTGGTGTTGACTAAGCTGATCATTTAAGATAATCTCCCTTTTGGAGTTTTTTGGCAAAAAGTACCATGTGAAATCTTTCACTGTAGAAAAGGTCTCTGTAAAATTATAGTCACAGACAGTTAAATAGTAATATTGCAGGCCAATACATAAATATTAATGAAAAATAATTTCTTTTTTAAAGTGAGATCGACGGTCAACCAGTCGGAAAAATAAAATATGAAAAAAGAAAGTTTTCCAAAGAAAAAAAAAACAAATTCAACTCCGGAAACCGGCAGTGGCAATCAAAGTTGGGATCAAAATTGGGATATGGGTCAAAATTGGTTAATTGATGAAATTGGGCTAAATTGGGATATAAATCATGATATTGGAGTTGAATTAGGGTTTCAATGATTTTTAGTATATATAAAAGAGTTTTCCTTATTTGCAAATAAGTTTGAATGAGGTGGATTTATTTGCAAGACGAAAAAGTTGGATGTCCATTTTTTAATTAAGTGCTCTTGTCATGAACCAATTTTCTATTTACCCTTTTATGAATACCATTTTCATCTTATTAAAAAAAGTAAGGTTGCTCTTGGTAACCCATAGGAAATTTTTCCCGCTCATTTGATAGTTATAATTGTCATTTATTTATTTAATTAATTATTTTTATAATTTATTTCATTTAATATAATCAAGTTTAATAAATCAATTAATTATCCAGATTTTTTGACCCTAAATCCATGTATCTTATTAATCTTATTAATAAATGTATGGTTGCTCCTCGTAAACCCTACAAAATGTTTTCCGTTCATTTTATAATTATAATTGTCAATTATTTATTTAATTAATTTTATTTTTTATGACTTCTTCGACCCTACACCTGGTGATAAATACCGGGTGGATCTTCTATTGCCACGTGGAATTTTTTGTATTTTATAATATATTCCCCCCAGTAGGGTTAACCTGTAGGGGTTTTAGAAAAATACAAAAAAAAGGACACGTGGCAGCAGAAGACCCACCCGATGTTTATCACCGGGTGTAGAGTCGAAGGAGCCATTGTTTTATTATATTTCATATAATCAAGTTTAATAAATCCGTTAAGTATCCAGACTTTTTGGCCCCAAATCTACGTATCTTTTTCTATTAAAATTGCCATTTTACTTAATATTAATTTTATGGGAAAATTATTTAATTGTTTAGAAAAACATTTGGTTCTTATCTTATTAATAAAAGTAAGGTTGCTCCTAATAAACTCTTGAGATTTAATGGCATAATTGATTTACAATAAATTTACAGAGGCCTATTATGGATGATAAAGAAGAAGATTTGTCAAACTTCTACATTACTGAGATAAGATAAATATAGAACCATAATACATAAAAACATAAAATTAAATTAATAAATATGGCAAAGAAAGTTTATGGATGGTGGATTATCATCAATGCATATAGCAAAAAATCAAAATGATAATTGAAACTTCAGTTTTGTCGTTTAAATTGAACTTTACTTTGTATTAATTTTACTTTAATCCCGTGCATCGCATGAGCCAAAAATCTAGCGTGTAAAATAAAAGGTAAGTTCCAAATAATACATAACAAAATTATTTTCTAAAATAATTTATTTATAATTTCAACTCTGGGTCAAATTGCAAATACTACGAAATAACGGGCCAGAAATACAAAATCTGAAATCACATACATGGCAACGTTTCCCTAATCCACGTTCATTGAAGGACACTTTACAAATAAATTCATCAATGGGTACTTATTCATAAAGGGGTCCAAACGAAAAACTATTTTACAAAAAAGTTCACACATAGTCCAAAGGTTTGTAAAAGACTAAAATAGCCCCTCACATTTTAATATGCTCCAATTTCATCATTTGATTTAATTTAACTTCAATTTGACCCCAAATTTTATAGATTATTCAATTATGACCCAAAACACAATTTTGAGTACAATTTCATCCTCCGTCCCCGTTGACCGTCGGTCTCCGGCGGCATTCACTTTTCCTTTTATTTTCTTTAACATCATTTTGCCCCCGTTTAAACAATAATATTTGACAGTAATATTAACCATATTACTGTTAAACACAGTAATATTAACTATACTACAGTTTAACACAATAATATTGCTATATTAATATCTAGCACATTATTATTAACATAACAAAAGTCATTATTATTGTGTAATAGGGTAATAATAATATGTTGACCGTTCAACAAATGTAAACATAATAAAAAGCCAAAATAATTAATATTGATGTGGTTGACAGTAATATTATTGTAACAACAGTATTATTACCGTCAACCACACTAATATTATTGCGTTTACAGTAATATTTCAATAGTAGACATTAATATTATTACGTTACTCCGTCAACAACTCAAACAAAACAAAAAAACCCAAAAAAATAATAATATTGATGTGGTTGACAGTAATATTATTGAGTTTACAGTTATTTTAACACAACAAAAGTCATTATTATTGTGTAATAGAGTATGTAGTATTAATATGTTGACCGTTCACCAAAGGTAACATAAAAAAAGCTAAAAGAATTAATATTGATGCGGTTGGCAGTAATATTATTGTTTATTATTGTAACAACAGTAATATTACCGTCAACCACATTAATATTATTGTGTTTACAGTAATATTACAATAGTAGACATTAATATTATTACGTTACTCCATCAACAACTCATACAAAACAAAAAACCCAAAAAAATAATAATATTGATGTGGTTGATTTTAATATTATTGTGTTTACACTGTCAACGACAGTAATATAATTATGTTGACATGTTATCCCCGAAAGAAGTATTGATGGGTCTCCGAAATAGCCCAAAATTTTTAGGCACCCCTAATTATGATTTAACTCCAAATTTATCCAATATTTCACATTGACCCCAATTTTCATAGAAAATATAATATTAACCACATTTTAATCCTCGATCTAATATTTTAGAGAGGGAGAGAGAATAGGAGAAGAGAGTGAGCAGAGAGATTTTCAGATACGGAAAAAAGATAGAGAAGAGAAAACGACGCAGGAGAATATTAGAATTGATTAAATTAGGGTTAAGGAAGTTCTAAATTATTAAGGGTATAACTGATCGCGTACTTGTATTAATTACCCAAACTAATAATTCAACGGGTTTTCTCAATTTAAATAAAGAAAAGAAAGAAAAAGAAAAAACAAGAGGGGGCCCAAGTGAACAAATCGTCGGCCAAATCTAATTGAGTTTGGTAATTTGAAAACACAAATAAATTCATTTTTTATTGACAAGAAAAAGTTCAAATGAACAAAGAAATTGAATGTAAAAACGGGTACTCAACTTCAACTCCTCCATTCAAACAACAAAATCCTTTAACCAAATATTGCTTTAAGATGTATAATTGGAAGAGATTCACAAATAAACATTGATTCACCATCACCTAATCTATGTCTCTTGAAAAAAAAATTATTTTTCTGTGTAAATTGAAAAAACAAATCTAGATTAAAATCCCACTACTATCAAAAGAAGGAAGAAGAACCCCATCTTGCATGCTCAGTACACATCAAGAATAGATTCCTGTTATGCCTTCTGCAATAACTCACCATTTTCGGTCCCCTTCTTGTTATTCCCAATATCTCTCATCGAGACCCAGTTATTTCCTGTTAAGAACGAAAGACCATCAGCCATTTTACCCGTCGCTACAAATTGATTTATGTGTAAGAATGAACAAATAATCTAGAATGAAAGAAGGAGAAGAAGAAATGGTTTACAGAGAGTAAAACGGTGAGAGACCAAGAGAGAGAAGAACGCCAATGTCGAAAAGAGAGAAAATCCCCCAAATTTTAATTACCTTAAATTAAGGGATTCTATTAATCATGGTTTAGTTTATAATTATTTATAACCATTACGTAATTAAAATTGAAAAATGCAATTAAAATTTAGGGTTAATATGCTGGAGGTCCCTCATACGAAACGTTATTAGATGTGGGATACGGGCCCAATATTTTTATCGTAACTAAATCCCTCAGTTCAAAAATTATAAGATATAAGGGATTTTTTTTTTAAATATCCCAATAATACCCATAGTTTTAACAGGACGTTTGTGTGGCGTTATAAAACTTTATGTCAATTAATAAATCACGTTCCTTGATAATAGGGATCACGTATCAATCACGTTCTATTGTGATAGTAACTGTATCTTTATGTAATCTCATTAATATATACTGCACGTAAGTGAAGAAAATTCCATTCATAACTGTACACAGTGGTAATCGGCTAAACTTTGAGCGTAGTCATTCGAGTTTTCTTTATTCTTCTTCATCAAGAAGGTATTGTCTTCGTCATCGCATATCAGTGTTTCTTCGCACGTTGTTGGTTGGATGTCTGCTCAATTTTTTTTTTTACCGTTTTTTTCTTCACAAGATCCACTTATAAATTTGAAAGTTTAATTGTGCAGTGGAAAAAACAATTCACGTAAATTATTGTGTTCACATATTTATTTCCAGATTCATTTTATGTTCGATTTTTATTTTCACAGTAATTTCAGAATGTCGACAATTGTTAAGACCGTGAGGTTTGGTGAATGTTTTGGCATCAAGAATGTGTCTGGTGATATGGATTTCAGCATGCTTGTTGGTTATGTGAAGGCTAAATAGAATGAGTTGTACATACACAATATGGTTTTGTCGTATAAGGTTTTGGATGATGGCGAGGGCATGCTTACCGATGATGACGACGTGGCACACATATTCTCTTTGATTGACGAGCTTAAGCTTGAGCAGATTGAGATATTTGTGAAGAAGCGAGAGGGGGTTGCTGCGCACTCGGGCGGGAATTTGTTAATTTACGAAAATCTGCCAGCACTTGATTATGGTATGCCAATTGTGAGTAGTGCTGATCCACGGATTTCTAATGGTGGTCCTACTCCATTACTTAGTTGTTTCTAGGCAACCTTAATCAAGGATGGTGGTCAATGCTTCCAAGGTGGTGCGAAGGAGTTTAAAATGTCCCTATGCAAGACATGCACAATGGTTATTCAGTAGTTTTGGTTTTGAGTTTTGTTTTAGTTTTTCAAGTTTGCATTCAACCTAAAGACTTAGGGTTTTTTTTTTTTTTTTTTCTTACATGTATTTATGCTTTGGGCAGTACTGTGTCGTTTTAGTATCGGTTTTTTTTTTTCGTGACGAATGTTTGTTCTTTTTTTCATGGATTTATATTGTTGTTTGCACCGTTTTCTTACTTTTCAGGGGTTCATTTGTATTAGAGTATTTTTCTGTTTACTTTTACTATTAAGGATTCATGTTTGAGCAACTCCATAATTGAGTTTGCTATACAGTACATTTGAGCACATAAAAAATGTTTTCCAGAAAATATCATATATGTTTATGAATTTTACATAGAATCTCATTGCATTGTATCGTAATATTTGGATCACAATATTGACAGCATTGCAACATTACCATAAGATAGTACAATACAGTACAATTTGTTTTGGTGCACTGTCATTTAATGCGCTCATCCAATGTTCAGTAGTAATTCATAGTCTGCCATAGAAGACTATAGTATTATTGGTACTACGGTGTTTGGCATTGTTACATTTCAATACCTGCATGCGCATAGTATTGTATGGTATTCCTATACACAAATAAACAAAAGTATACAATATCAACAAAGTTACTTTCCAAAAGGCATATATAGATAAGATAGTGTGTCAATAAACATCAGATTGTTTCGAATATTTCAACACTGATACAAACTAGAGCAGAAAAACCTAACTTCTACATAAGTTTTTGTTTGCGTACAATAGACAAAAAAAATGAGAGCGGTAAAACCTAACTTCTACATAAGTTTTTGTTCTACAATGTCCTTTCTCATTTCTGCAACACGGTCTCTGCTTCTTTGATTTCCAATGGCATATAAAGAAAATATTCTCTACTTATGTAGGAAAATGGGAACGGTAATACGAGCTTGAAAACTGGGGTTCTCTTCAGACAATCTAGGTGGGCATTATTTAGGTGTACTCCTTTGAAGAAGGCCACAGTAGACGTCAAGTTAGACCTAAATTGCGACATGTAACCACCTTTGTTTCTCGTTTTGCGCGCAACATTCATTGCTTCTCCTGCGAATATAACAAACCACACTTTTAATTATGATCAAAGATACAGGAATGGTTCAAGAATAAAAAGTACCTATGCCATGTAATTGAATATTGCAATTGACAGAAAACCATAGAACATCATAGTACCCATAGTATACAACAATACTACCTACATATATTATACAATGAGTTAAACATACATAATTCATTAGCAATAATCTTAAAAAATGCCACATAGGACAGGCTATCAATTAAACATAGAATTATATATCATATAATAGCAGCTGTTTGATATGTCTATAACATAGATCTCCAAAAAAAACAAAAAAAAACATCACAACAAAATATCTGTACCAAAATATTTAGTGATATCATGCCATAGATTATTATAGTACATATTCAACTCACAGACTGCCATAGAAACTAGGAGACACAACACAGTACCCAATCATAAACACCCATAGAAATACATCATCAATTTATAGTTACAAATATATATAGAAGTCAAATATCAATTCATAGAATACCATAGTAATGAAACTGCAGAAGCACATATCATTTTATAGAACACTGCAGAAGCACATATCATTTCATAGAATACCATAGTAATGAAACAGTATTTTACAGATAATTATAGAGATATACAACCTTTTCTACACCAACTATCTACAATCACAGAAATCTAAACCTAAACGTAATATATGATGACACTCAGACGTCACGAAACATAGTAGCATACAGATAGCGATTAACCAACAATGGATTGCAACCTTTTGTCACAAAAATATTTACGCGCATATTTTGAATCAGTCGAATCCATAGATTTTTTCGGTGGAATCCATAGATACCCACAAAATTATTAAACATCAAACAAAAAAATATACATGCTTTGAATCGTACCAGGGTCTAGTGCAGTTATGTCCTGCTGCCGCTTCATACGCATCTCCTCTGTTCATTCAACTTTGTAAATACCCAAAAAAAATAAAAAATAAAAAACAAAATCAACAAAAATCAAAACTTACTTGACCTGTTTCTGGACGTAGACATCCGTAGACCTTAATTGCGTCGACAATTTGGGAATCTATGATGTTGCTCGGCGTCGATTTGCAGGCGAGAACGAAAGGGAAAAAAAACCCTAATCTGGCGAAGATGGGGGAAGTGGGGGGGGGGGGGGGGGGATAGTGGGTTGGTTTATGATACGGTTAATGTGGGATTTGAGAAAATATAATCTCACAGATTATTAATGGCGAGAATTGTGGGATTTAATTTTTTTTCCAAAATTAAAAATAAACGGCGTTAATGTCACGGTAAGGGTACTATAGGCACTATTTCCCAAAAGGATGTCTGGCTAATGTTTTTATAGGCTTGGGTGTATCATCTAATAAGTTTTCCCACTAGGGATGCATATCTTAAAGCCCCTAAAATTTAATAGGTGCCACATGTCAGCTGGAGATGAGCCCGGTGAAGTTAACCTGGTGCAGCATCGCGGAAACCGGTCCTCTCTCTTGAATTTTCCGAATGATGTGGGTCTTCATATTTTTTCTTCACGACAAAGTAGCCCACCATGACCTTATTTGTAATAGCTCTAATATTTAATAAAGTTGAATTAATAAGAATTAAAAAAGATAAATTCAATGCAATATTGGAAATTTAAAGTGATATATAATATAAAACAAAAATATTTTTCTAAATTGATAGTTATTATGAACGAATGGAGTACTTTAGTTTATTTTTACCCATGATGAATTTAACATGCTAAATAGTACTTAATTAAATAATTAGTACTCCATGAATGTGGAGAAGGGACACGTACCAGTTAACTTTTCTCATCTCTCGGTCAATTTAAAGGGCATTTTTTCATTTTTTCAGGGTATATACGTAATTTTGTACCCCAAATCCCCAATATGCTGATTCTTTGTACGGATTTTTCATCGGTTTTCTCATCTCACCGTCAACTCAAAGGGCATTTCCATCTTTCAGGGTATATACATAATTTTGAACCCAAATCCCCAATATGCTGATTGTTTATATACCCACCATTACACAATTGAGCTCCAAAATTAGGGCTTAATTTTTCTCTTCAAAGAAAACTTGGGTGGTTTTTGTGGATTAAAAACCTAAAAATTGGTGAAAACATTCGACCTCAGAAACCTTTAAAAATCCAGAAAAACGAGCATACGCGGAGACACTTATCTAAGTTATGCTCAATTTTTTGATAAATTCAGTGTTTTCATGCGAAATTCTTGCAAAATAAATGTTTGAAATTAAAAATTGGGGTTGGTCCCTAGATCTAAATTTATTAAATAAAATATTCTACATTTACTAAAAAATGCCATGTATTTATCAAATCCATTATAAGAAAATAATTCATCAACTCCATACTTTCAATTAGATATAGATAGGGCCCACAATAAATATAATTTATATGGGTAAATTACAATGAGGTAGGAAAAATAAATAATTTTATTTGCGTAACTACATCCAATTTTAGGGATAATTACAGTTTTTGTCCTTGCTACTTGTTTGATTTTCATCCCTATTCGATGAGTTGTTTAAAACTTACGGAAAATATCCGTAAAATTGTTAAAAGTTAACTAGTTTCCGAAATTCTGACGTTCTTGGGGCCTAGTTGGGCACTACTCCATCATACACGTGGAGAAGTTTGTGGAGTTCTATTGATCTGGTCAAGAAAGGCATGCGGTGGAGAATCGAAAATGGCCGGTCGGTGAGTATCTCGACGAGGGATGAATGTTTATTTAATGAAAATATTTTATATAAACTAGGCATAGACATATAATATGTGAAATAGAAACAAGATGAAAACATCAAATATAATTAAAATAGAGAACTCGACTGCGTTGAGGTTCGGTACATATGTAAGATCGACTCCTAGTAACACACACATAAAAAAAATAAAAGGAAAACAAAAAAAAAAAACTTATGCAAGAAACAAATGCTCAGGTAATATAAACCTGGACTGCTGAGCTGTAATTGTCGTCTTTATACCGGTTGGGAAATAGAGACTATTCCGATATGGAATTAATCTATTGCAATTTACATCAATCTCTGCAAACTCTTCACGCGTCTTCTCATTAGGGCTGATAGTAGACAAATTTCTTACGCGCTACTTGAATTACAACCTTATTTCCCACGAAACATATTGGTGTAATCCACAAAAACGGAACCCGGAAATTTCCAACCGTCATAAACTCTGGCCAGTGAGTACTATTCTACCCGACATCAAAGCCTTTTTCCTTCATCCAGATTGGGATAGGTGTTCTCACGGTAGTTGTATTTGTACAGACATAGGCTTCCTCCCAAAGAACTGGTGTTAATTAAATGAAACTGGTCATCACTTAATTGTTCGGGCTTTTGCAAAATCTCGAGCTCATCGGTTCTTGGATCGAAATACACTAATTGTGGACCTGAAATATTCGTGCTCTCGACGGCCAAAATCCAATAGGTAGCTCCGTCAACGGATATGGCCGCACCTGGAGTACCAAGAATGGTACGGAATTTTGTGTCCTAATACTGTTCGGTCGCAGAGAACCGTTATTACGAGGAATATAATTGCATAATTCATGA